>BQKN01001097.1:3723-18154 GCA_022839385.1 Asparagus kiusianus
GATAAAAACCATCTCTAAACATATCTTCAAATTCATCATCTTCTACTAATTTAAAAGGAATGTTTTTAAGAATGATAAACTTGATTACGTATTTCCTGGCTCTGGCAGCATCATAGTTCCAACTACCGAGACTACCAGAAGAGGAGGATTAAGAAATTATAGATTATCGGATATCACCTTGAGGAGTCTGGCCTTTGTTGTGTTTATCTAAATGAAGTGGTTGGTGCCGCTCTTATGATGAGCTTGAAAAATCTTGCCGCACAACGCACACTTAGCCTTCTAGGTGAGGATCCTACCGTGTTCATCCTTGGTGACGTCGATCTTCTCGTAAAAATTCCACACATCGGATCTTGGCCTTCTAGGAGCTCTTGGTGCAGATTCATCGCCACCCGATTCGGGATTAACTTCGGTAGGAGTAGACCCAGTAGGAGGACTCATTTCAAGATCGGGAGATAGGTTTTGCTCTTCATAATCAGATCTGGAAGCCATTTGATGAAAGGATTAGAAAGTATAAGAGAGTATAAGAGTATAAGAGAGTATAAGAGTATAAGAGAGAAGTAGATGAGTTTTGGTGTGAAGAAAACAAATGAAAACCCCCTCTATTTATAGAACCAGCCCCCTAAGCAAATGACCAAAATAACCTCACAAAATAGCTGTTTTTTGACCATTTTTTAGGACAAAACGATCAAAAGACCTTTTATGGCCGTTATGGTCGGCCCGGCCCGGCCCGGCCACAACGGTCAATTTCGTGACCGTTGTGGCCGGGCGCCTGGCTCGCCCGACCTGGCCCGACCGTTTTGGCCACAACGGTCACTCTTGTGACCGTTGTGGCCAGGTCGGCCCGGCCTAATTTGGCAACGGTCACCTACGGTGACCGTTGCCACCGGGCCGGGCTCCGGGCCTGGGCTGGGCGTCGCTGAGGCAGCCCGTACCCGGGCCGGAACACGGCCAGGCCCGGATTTCCGGGCCGAGGTCGGGCCGGGCCGATGGGTTTTTTGGACAGGCCTACTTGTTGATGTCATATAATCCTCTTTTACTCGGATAGTAATATTCATCATCTCCTCTTCATCTTGAGCTACATGCGGGAACCTATAGGCATTTTTAGACTCCTACAGATACCCCCTCCAAAGTGTTTCGGTCTCGTTTCTTTTATAGATGAGGCTAAAATACTTTGGATGTGATAGACCCAACCTTCAGTCGGTATAAAAGGACCTGTAGTTAGCTTCAATTCTTGACTTCTTTGATTTTTAGTTTATTCAATGCTTTGTTGAATAGCTAAAAAAAATTTTCCAACGTTGCGTTTATCGTCTAGCCGTTGTTGAAGTCTCAAATCAAAACTGATGAGTTGGTTTTAGCTCGTGTCATTGAGTTGACTTTGAGCTGACTATCTTAATCGGAAATTCATATCTAAACTTTGGAGTTGATCGGAGGCTACGCGTTGACCATCATTGTCATGTGTTGACCGGAGGCTACGCGTTGGCTATCAATGCAATGCGTTGACTACATTTGATATTCATCGTAGCGTGTTGATCGGTGTTAATCAGAGGCTACGCGTTGGCTATCATTGCAACACGTTGACCGGAGTTGACCTAAGGCTACGCGCTGACCGGCATTGACTCAGGGCTATGTGTTGACTCTCATTACAACGCGTTGACTAGCGTTAAATTTCATCGCAACGTGTTAACCTGCGTTGACTTGGAGCTACGTGTTAACTATCATCGTAACCCGTTGACCGGAGTTGACTTGAGGCTAACTCTCATTAGGATGCGTTGACCGACATTGACTGGAGTCTACACAGTTTAGGCTCTTAAGGCATTGAAGCATGGTAGTCCCAAATGTCGGGCTGTAGGACCAACTATTAAAGTTATTTTATCTGCAAGTATGGATCTTATCCTGAAGTTTGTTGGATACTCAAGTCACGAGACCAACTAATAAAGCTGGTGGGTCAATAACTCTTATTTTTATAGGATTTTTGGCAAACCCTCAGCCATCAACGGGTTTGATGAGCCTTTACCGACTACCATTTAAGTCGGGCTAGCATGCAGATTGTTTAAGTCTGTTTTTCATTTAACATTGTGCCAAAAGAATTAACTCTTTTAGTGCTACGAGATTGAATACGTAGACTTTGTCATTCTTACGGGAATAGACTACCCGACAACACGTGTTAGGCACTGACTTATCCCTACTTAGGCTTCGGGATAAAAGTCCCCAGACTTGGATTCTGGTGTCTTTTTTAATCGGTGAAAGACTAAACTGACGATGCGTGCTAGACGTTGACTTATCCCTTCTTAGGATTCAGGATAAAATTCCCCGTACGTGTGAGGCGCGAATTTTGGGAGTTGAAAAGTAGTGTCTTCTCTTGGGGCAAAGGCGAACCCGATGCTGGAGAGGAAGAATTTTATATTCTATCTCCAGTTGTAAAGAAAACTCAAAGTGGGATCTCCACTTCGAGAATATGAAGAGTGAAACTAAGAGTGTGATCTCCACTCCGAGAATCAAAAAGATTCGGATAATACTAACTGTCAAAAGGTTTTATTACCAAACTAAAGGTGAATTTCTCATTTATCGAGAGTGAATTATGGTTTTGAACCTAACTATATGAAGGTTTGACCAAGCGGGAGTTTGAGGTGACCCTAACTGTAGGAAGGTTTGATCACTTGATTTGATAGTAGACCTCTCGTTCATGAAAGAAATCGAGAGAAGATTTTGGCTTTGGCCTTAACTGTTAGAAGGTTTGACCAAATAGGCAGTTTGAGCGATCCTAACTGTTTAAAAGTTTGATCGTTCAATTTGTAGACCTCTCGGTCATGGAAAGAATTGAGAGGGGATTTAGATTATGGTCCTAACTGTTTAAAGTTTTGACCAAGTAGGAGTGAAAGTATAAATCACAGTGGGAGTGTTGACTTGTATAAATCACTTAGTGGTGGTTTTCGATGTCAAATGATAAGATCTTGACACGAAGGGGATTTGACAATCGCAATAGACCGTTCGAATTAAAATTTCCAGTGCTATGTCAGGACTTTAATAGCGGGAGTTTAGTGTTTATCACTTTGTTTCTAATGACCGGGTTATCCCTAAGAATATTACATATAACATTCTTCCGGGAACTTCTCATTATATGAATTATCCACCCCCAGCTTTCTTTGCGAAACTGGGTACAATGAGGAACACATTATCCTCAATCACATGTCCGTGTTATCCTTAAGAATATAAGATTCTCCAAGAACTTTTCGTCAAAGATAGGAAATAGTTTAGACTCATATTTCTAATGGAGTATGCAGGGAGCAGTTTAACCTCATACACCTGATGGAGGATTGAGAAGCAGTTTATACTCGTATACTCTTTGGAGTCTTGATTCAGATTAATTTAGTGTTATGATGTCAGCTTCAACCAAAATTTGGATGCTATTCTTGAGAGCGAAACAAACTTTGGTGGGATGAAGGATCCTCCTATAGTACGCGCAATACTTTAGATCCAAAGTATTATTAGCTTCCTCCTGATTTGTGATAGGTGGTAGCTTGATCTTGTTGTTTTCGAGGAGGGATTCAAAAATGGCCAGAACGTCTTCGTCCTTAAAGGAGTACTCTTTTTGGAGTCTTAGATCCGAAATCTTTTATTGTCTCCCGGGTTACTACTGTGACGTCTGATTAACATCAACAGCTGGTGCAAGTGTCTTCCCCTTTCCACGTGAGGCGAAGTTTGATTTTGGAGGGTTAGTCGTTGGTTGGCTTCTCTCAGCTTTCTTCCTTTTGATGAAGCGTTCGGCCTGCTCTCTACGCACTTTCAACTCTGTCCAAGTCTTGGACGGTGCTACTCACATAACTTCCAAGCTATCAATGGACAGATTGTTATGACAGGTTTGGAGGATGAAGTCTTTTATGACTGGATCTCGGTAATTCATCGCCTTATTTCGGAAGTGCTTAACAAAGTCGTCGACCGTCTCTTCGTCTTCTTGTTTCTCCTCAAAGAGCGTCCTGATTGATTCCTTGGTGTCATCATCAAAGAAATTGCCGAGAAATGATCTTTCCATGTCATCCTAACTGTTTACGCTTTCAGGCTTGAGACGGTGGTACCAATTGAAGGCAACCCCGCGAAGTGTAAGGACCATGAATTTTGATACTAGTTAAAAATAATTTTCTGGTATTTTAAAATATTTAATTTAATTATTATTTTCAAAAGTGTATTTTTATTTTTCTCGATTTCCTATAATTTTCTATTATTTAAAAATCTGATATTATATTTATTTAAATGTTTTTAATATTTATAAATTTATTTCGTGCTGTAAAATTTTCTAAAATTAATTTGTTATGTTATCAGTACTATTACGTATTATTTTAAATAATATGTTGTATTATTAATATTATTACGTATTATTTCACATAATACTTTGTATTATTAATTACATATCTTTGATATAAATTGTTGTGTTATTTCAACTATTACAAATTATCTGTCGTATTAGTATAAGTAGTACGTTTTACTATGTATATAATTATCCCATAATTATTTGATTTTAAATGTAAGTAAATATATTTTATTTAATAATTATTCTTGTTTAATTATACGATATGGGTATATTTCGACTATTTCGTTTCAACTGTTGTATTAGCTCAATATGTACGTTTTTAATTGTAGATAATTATTATGTAATTAGTTTAATTTTTAAGTACCCAAAAATATTTATTTTAATTATTTTAACCTAAACCCTAACCCTAATATAAATATATATATATATTACATAACATAAACCCCTCTCTCTCTCTCGTGTAAAACTCCCCGCCGCCTCACCCTTTTCTCTCTCCTCCTCTCTCATCTCTCTCTCTCTCTCTCTCTCTCTCTCTCTCTCTCTCTGTTTTTCGTCCGCACCACCCAAACTCGCCGCCAGCAGCCTCACCCGAGCCACGCCCTCTCCACCAGTCCGACCACCACCCTCGTCGACCGCCTGAGCGCCGCCCGTGCACCTCTCCCCTTCGCCTTCGCTGACCGCTTGCCTCCACCCCGCTGCCTCCTCTCCGACGCCTCGAGTAACCGCGCCCACCTGAGCAACCACCGCAGCAACGAGCTCTCTGCACCACCTCGCCCTCCTCCGTCACCCCACCCGACAACCGTCGCCACCACGCCATCTACCCGCAACCCTCGCCGGTCCTCCCTCAATCACCAGATCCGAACCCACCTGAACACCGCCGCCGGCGAACCCCCAGCGCCACCGACGACCGCAGCGAGCTCCTCCAGCAGCGTCGCCATCCCGAGCTCCAGCTCCCTCCCCCTGAACCGCCTCTTGCTCCATCTCCTCTCCCCGCCGCCTTGGCCTCCGCGTCCGCCTCCGACCAGATCTGCACCACCTCAGCCGCCTGAGCCGTCGTCCAGCAGCCCTGCTCCTCTCGCCGAGATCCACGCCGACCCAGTGCCGCTGCAGCACCTTCCCGAGCTCACCCCCCTGCAGCCCTCGTCGCTGAGTCCCTCCGGCAAGCTCCGACCACGTCGATGCCAGCGACGCCCTGTAGCACCCCGTCGTCCCCTCTGTCTTAGCCCAGAGCCGAGCCGTCGTCGTGCCGTTCAGATCCGATCAGATTCGCCCACCTCAGTGCCGACGCGCGCCACCTGTTCGACGATATGCCGACGCAGTCCAGACCCGCCACAGATGTCGCTTGAGATCCGTCGTACCGCGTCCGCATCGGCGTCGTCGCCTCGTCGTCAGGCCCCACTGGCCTCGCAGGCAAGATCCTACTCCTCTTGACTTGTCAATTCAATTTTAGACATTTGAATTGATTATATGCATGTTAGACTGCAATATGATTATGCTATAAGATGATTTCTGTGATATGTTACTACCTACGTGGAATTGATTGACATGAATGACTGTGTGGAGTCTTGTTGTTATATCACCTAGTTGTTATCCAATAGGAAACTGTACATGAAAACGACTTCTGTCAAAGTATGATCTATAGGCGAGGTTTAAAGCATGGCTGTACCCTTGATACCGATGTCCCGGTATGAGGTTTCCTTGATTATTATTATTATGGTATCGGCTGGATGATGCACACTGATCGGACATGTTATGAGTCACGGTTGTTTTCATAGTTTTACAGAAGTTGATCCATGGTTACCCTGTGGTTAGTGCATAACATTTCATGTATAGTTACTTAATTAATCTGACAAACATGGGGTTTAAAGGGGAATTGGATGAAGAATATACCATTTATATAAACGGGCACATGCGCTTTCCTGTTATCGTGTTATTGTGTTATCGAGATATTTGGGCCAGAGGGCCAAGACTTGACTGGAAGGCGGCCCCCGGATAAGGCTTAAGGGGACCCGATTATATATTTGAAAATATTCTTCCCCAATTCAAATAACTTGTAAAACAAGAATAATATGCTTGAGTGACTTGATGGACCTTGTTGGTTATGTTGAGATGTGGACCGGTTGTATCTCTGTTCGGGATTAATATTTAATTGTCTATAATTTGAGACATAAGGTATATACATGAGGGTTTCCTTGTTTGGATTATTTCGCTCGACGTACTACGTCTCAACTTGTAGATTTTTAAATATTAATTCCATCTAGTGTATGCCATTGTGATTTGGATGATTAGTCTGATCGCTAGCTGCATGATCTCGTTACCTGATCGATTTTGGATGCTTTATGTTTATCATGCTAGTAGTGTTTTCGCATGTTGATTTGTGGATTTCAGTTATACGTTATTTTGTTGTTTCTGTATCGTTTTTCGTATTGGATTTCCGTTCGTTCTATTTTTCTTTGTGGGGTCGGGTCTTGCCGTGCGTCATGCACCTGACGTACACCTGTTTTCTCTGGTGTACGTCAGACTTAGGAGAAGAGCAGGTTCAGCAGGAGCTAGAGGATTCACAGCAGGAGTGTCTTAAAGACGGTGTAACAGAAGAAGCTGAAGCTCAGTTATTTGATCTTAGTTTTCTTTTTATATCATTTCTTTCCGCTGGATCATTGTATTTTATATTTTTAGTATTTCTTTCAGATAGTCTTGTATAAGGGCATGTTTGACCCGTATTTTATGTCTGGGATGATATTCATTTGTGATATGTATTATTTTATTCTGAGTTGTTTTTATATTCTTGCTATTGTGATCGGGGACCTGTGACTTCGCTTTGTTTTATTTCCAGACGCTTAGCGTATTAGATTGAGAAGAAGAGGTCTAGCACTTATCTCTCCTCAGTCTAATACGTTGCGGGCTTGTTCACGTTCCGGTTCCCGGGTATTTTGGGAAGCGGGGCGTGACACGAAGGGTGCCCAAGAATGACTAAACCATCAATGTTTTATTGCCATAAATCATGCCCAAGTGGGACTTGAAGTAGATCAGATGTTGAGTGGGCGAGCTCTTCCCGTCGAACAGCGTGAAGTTAATCACGTTAAACTTCACCAGGTACGGGATCGACTCCCACTCTCTCGGGTAAGGACACAGAATACCGGTCTTCTTCACCTCTCGAGCAAACATCAGAGCATTGATTTTTCTCTCGAGGTCTTTCATCTTTTCGTCCTCATCTGTATCATGCTTTGGATGATTTCTGAGAGGAACAACGTGGTCACCCCTGGCATTATTATCTTCGGTAGGACCACCCCCAGCATTGTTGTCTTCGGTGGGACCACCCTCAACATTTTGATTAATGGGAGGGTTATCAGCATTGAGGTGTTCGTCCACATCTGAATCACTACATGCTTGGTTAGTAATATTGTGATGGATAGATTCACCAAGTTGATTGGATAGATCCCGAATCTGTTGGTCATGCTTTTCCTTCATCCGCATCATGGCTATTTCTAATTAGAACTTGAAGTTCTCTTTTTGCTTAGCCAAAGCATCATCTATGATTTTGGACATTTGCTCGGTGTTGATCATAAATGCCTCCCAGGATTATCCTAAGCTAGATACCGTATTGTTAGAAGCGACTGTAGAGTTAGCATCTGATGCTTCATCATCTGAGGATAATCGTCTATTCATCCTTCGATAATCCCTACGTCTAGTAGTCCCTGCACGTAGCCAAGTTAAACAATATGATATGAGGGGGTCTGAACTAGAAGGTTGGGTCGACTTTCCCTTATCAGCCATGTTAATCGTGGCTGCGGATTGTTTGGGTCCGACAACTTCTAGCTAGAGTCGAGACATTAGTTGGCCATTCCCGAATTGACTCTTCTTCCTAGAGAAAAGTCAGGGCTAGAACCATTTGAAACAATTGGAGACTTTCCTTTATTGACCATGTTGATGATAACTTCTGGAGTACGTCTTCTCGAACGACCAATCCTCTTTTGTTAAAACGCCTTGATTTGGGCTTCGATGCTTCAGTGTAGATCCTTTTGAATACCGAGACTCTCTATGGAGTGGTCTTGGGGCAGCTACATGTTGATAATACTACCCTGATAAGTTTGGCACACGGACAGTGAAAGTCCATCCCCCAGGTATCTCTCTTTCGAGATCTGTTCATACCCCCAGCCTGATAGTACAACTCATCGGCATGATGATCAGAGCAATCTATTGTGTATTGGCACGACTTCTCAGGTATAACATCGTCATCTAACAAACATGTTTCCTTCTGACGATTTGCTGCCTTGTTGGCATTTGCAGGAGTCACACGTTTAGAATCACACCTTTGTGAGGGTGAAACCCTAATGAGCTCCTAGCCTTCTGTACGCACCACGAAGCGGGCGGTTACAGGAACAGTCTTGTTGAGAGGTTGTGTACGACCCCTAGCCTGAAGAGTCGCTCGGAATTTATTCACTGGTCCCAAGCGTTCCTTGATAGAAGTTTTGCCTCGATCTTTATGTAGAGGACCCAGGCGATCCTTTAATAGAATTTTGAATTTGGAGAGACTCACGCTGCCGTAGAACTTCACCATATATGCTGGAGTAGAGGGAGTGGGATCTGAAGTTGACAAAGGCTAAATAGTAACTTCGTTTTTTTTTGCCTTAGGTGTTGATTTGACCTTTGGCATCCAAACCCGTTTATACTTGAGTAATTTCTTAACCGCCTATTCTTTCTGTAATTCTTGTGCTTTTCGTACAAGGATCCGGGCGTGCGCAAGAAGTGTGTGGTACTTCTGAATGCACTCCTCCAGAGTGGAACAGTTCCGTATGACACGAATCCATTCGTTAGTAGGTGATTTAGAGAAGAATCCCGAAGCTTGCTGTAGCGATGGTTTAGCCACTTGGCGTCTCCTGGATTTCTGATCTGCTTGGTAGCGGAGCCCATCCACTTGCTCCAAAGCCTTAGCAAATTAGTGGGCGAGACATTAGCGACGCCTCTAACGAGCTCTCGTCAATAAAGTTGGCACACCTTCAGTACTAAACTCCTTAATAGAGGAGGTGTACGGATCTGCGGCTTTGGCTTCATCGGACGCTAACGGATCGTTGTGAGGTTCTACTGCAGTAATGATAGTAGGGAGATTGCCTTCTTGGGGTCTTCAAATCTGAAGACCAACGGATCTTCCGGGAGGAGGATACCTTCCTGCATTTGTGAAAAGAGGCAGATGTGGAGGAGGAGGAGGAGGAGACGTACTCCTCGAACTTCTATTAGTTGAACTCATATTCGACCTCTTCAGCCTCGGGGATCTTGATCGTCAGCTGCGGCATGACAGCCTTGGCAGTAAGGTTGTTGGCTCCCACTGTGGTCGCCAGCTTGTTTGGATAGAAAGTTGATGTTTTATTGTATAACTTATTACAGTTTTAGTCATTACAATAAGTTTAAAAGTCTGATCTTTTTATAAGATCTCCCTATACAATAAAATAAAAAAAGTACAACTCTTCTCAAACATACGCAACGGACATTTATCTACTACAGCTTGCATGGGATCTTTGCCTGTGTCGGGGACGTTAATATCCATGGACTACCAAGTGATCAGATCAATTCGGAGTTTTGTTGATTCGGGAAAGAATCAAGAAACCAAAGTAATTATCTCGGCAACAGCGAGATAACCACTCTTCTCAAGATCACAACTAGATACGATCTCAAGGGAAGGAACCAAGCTATGGATCTGACGAACTCCTCTTCCTAATGTCGAAGAACACGATCCGATCTCCCCCTCCTCTCTAAAATTTGTGCTCCTTGGTCTCTGATTCAGCGGGGCTTCGCCAAGGCTCGAGAATTTCAGATCTGTGCAAATGAAGGCCCTAGGGCTGTATTTATAGGCTTTGGGAACTCTGTTTTCGCATAAGAATGGCTGATTCACTCTTATCCTCTATTATAACCACTTTATCACATTGTAGGATAACATTAGATCAGTTGGAATAAATACAGGTGGTTAACGGTCGAAAATGACTCAAAACAGCATTTTTAGGCCTGCGGACACTCAAAGTGTCTCGTCCATGGCCGAGACACTTGGAGTGTCTCGGCCTTGGCCAAGACAGTTAGACTGTCCCTGCTGTTTTACCTCTAACTCTCTCGTATGACCTCCAAATGAAATGATTCAAGATGCGTTTGAAATCGAACGAAGAGATCTACAACTTTTATCAGCTTTTTCATATTCGAATCGAATCATGGCCAAAATCTCTATTCTTCTCCAAAACGCCAACACTGTCTCGGAATTCCGAAGCAGTTTATACTATTTTTGGTATTTCGGCTTTATATCTCACATATGATCTCAGAATGAGTTGATACAAGATGCATTAGAAAGCTTATAAGGATCTCTAAAACTTTTGTCTTTTGAACTTCTTCATATTCAAATTGAATCATGGTTAAAACAGGTCTATAATGTCCAAGACAGTCCAACTGTCTCGGCCTTGGCCGAGACAGTGCAAGTGTCTCTCTGCTGTTATGTCTCTAACTCTCTTATATGACCTCAAAACGAAATGATTCATGACGCATTGTAAAACTGACGAAGAGATCTACAACTTTTGTCTTTTAACCTTCTTCATATTCGAATCGAATCATGGCCAAAATCTTCATTCTTCTCCGAGACACCAACACTGTCTCGGAATTCTGAGGCAGTTTGTGCTATCTTTGGTATTTTAGCTTTATCTCTCTCATACAATCTCATAATGAGTTGATTCAAGATATGTTAGAAAGATAACAAGGAGCTCTACAACTTTTATGTTTCAAGATTCTTCATATTTGAAGAAAATCATTGTTAAAATAGCTCTATAAGGCCCAAGGCAGTTAGAAAGCTCGCAAAATGATCTACAACCTTCCATTGGCGAGACACCCATGAGTTGATTCAAAATAGCCCAAACAGTTTAAACCGTTTGGGCTAATTATTCCAAACGGTTTAAACCATTTGAGCTATTGAATAAACCCAAACGGTGATCCCAAACGGGTTAAACTATTTGGAACATATCCGCCCAAATGGTTGAAATCGTTTGGGAGTTGTGTTAGGGTTAAATTTAATCCCCAAACACTGCACCCTCTCAAATTTCATCCCCAAACCGCACCCTCAAATTCTCCTCCGCCAAAAAAATCACCTCCGCCTCCGCCTCCGCCTCATCTTCTCCGGCCAACGCCTGACCTTCGCCTCCACCTCATCTTTGTCGGCCCTCGCGATCCTCCGCCTCCTCATCTTTGCCGGCACGCTCGATCCTCCGCCGCCTCCTCCACCGCTTCCATCGATTCCACCACGTGCCTCCACTGCCTCATCCTCCATAGGGCCGACTCTGGGGGTGTGCGAGGTAATCGACCGCACAGGGGCCCCTAAAATTGGGCCCCTAAAATTTTTTCTTTCTCTCGAGGTCCTCTGTGTCTTCCGACGCCGCCGCCTCTTCGTCGACTGCACTCTCGGCGTCACCGGCCACTCCTCCTCCGTCCGTTCTTTCATCCTCTCTCCGTTCCGCTCTCTCCCTTTTATTTGGTTTCTAGGTCTTGATGTTGACATGTTGTTGTGCTTATTTTTGTAAGGTTATAAAGACTAAGAGACGCATAAGGAGCTGGAGGTCAATGTCGGGCTGGACGTTGACCCGGTCGCCCACGAGAAAGGCCGAGCTCGGATTGAGGAGTTGCTAAAGGGTTCTGAAGGGCTGAAGGCTTACACTCATTTAAGGAATTTTAGATATGTAAAGTCTGTGCTTGGCGGGATTGATAAGGATCTGCTGAATGAGGGCGTGGATGGGGTCTTGATGGACTTGGGGATGTCGTCGATGTAGGTATTTGTTTTATTGCCTTGTTGGTAGTGGGTTTTGGGTGTTGCGTATAAGGCGTTTGATGAATTGCTTCAGTGACTGACCGTCAGAGTGGAATATGATTGCTAGTAAGCACTCGGGAAGCTTTGTCTATAACTGTGCAGTGATGGGCTGCTTATTTGTTGCAGACAGGATTTGCTAATTCTGCCTAATTGGGTAATCTCTATTATCAATTAGATTACTAAAGATTCAATAGAAGGACAACACTGTTCAAGTTGCGTAACCCTTGGGTTCACCGTTCATTGTGTTTTTATTTTTGGTTTTGATGACCATCAGCATTCAATTTGAGATTGAAGAAGTTAATCGTGTGCCCCAATTAATGTTAGGGGGGGTTCGGAGGATTTGGTTCATGTAGTACACCAACAGGTTAATAATTTTATGTAGCCAACTTTCTAAGATCACATCGAAAAATTTCATAACTAGTTCCATGAATCATATCATCAATTTGGTGCTGTTTTGAGAAAGAAAAAAAGAAGGATTAAGAAAGAAGGTGCTCTGGTTGTTATTAGATTTGTGGAACAAGGCTTTGTCATTTCCATCATTTAATTTTTTTCATTCCTAACATGTTTCTTAGTACTTAATATGCACTGTGCCCTGATTTACTTTAGGCAGTTATGACAATGTATCTGAATACCTCTAATGTCGGTGTGCTTGGTTGCGAATCATGTCTGAAATGACTCTGTTTCCTTTCATTTCCACCAGATGAACTTCTATAATTTTTTGTAGCGTGTCTTTGAACCTTGAAAACCGCAGGGCTGATTATGGATAAAAACAGATATTCTGTGGAGAAGGAAGATATAGCATATAGGATTTTGACCTGAAGAAGTTTTTGTTCTTTTTCATTTTGTATATGATTACTGAGATCTCTGAGCCAAGGGACTTTCATAGGTTTTTTTTGCATTCAAGACCACCAACCTTTTATCCAACGAAGTTATGAACTCTGAAGCTTCATCAATTGAGAATATGTTTTTCTCATGTGTAAGAACCATGAGGACCTTCATTGGAAATCATCTTCTATATATGAGTTGATTCATTTGTGATCATAATACAGTCATTGCTTGGCTAACTAGTCTATTTTTACTGTCCAGATTTTATTAGCGTGCCTCCACCGCCTCCTCCTCAGGTCGCTGCTTCTTATCCATCAATGACATAGTATTTATGTTCTGATCATTTAAGCATAAAAATGAGACTGTTAATAGAGAAATGAAGATGATTCCAATTAAACGAGGTAGCTCAGGCTCTGATCATCAACTATAATTACAAACATCAAGCCAACAATCAATTATTCCCCTTTCCACTTTCAACTTTTTTCCAAAATATAAACATTTCCCCCTTGTTAGACGTTAAAAATATTAACAATCAATTATCACTTGTTGATTTGTTATCTCGCTTTTAATTGGGTTCTTTGTAGTTGTTAACTCCTGGATACTAATTTAAGTCAATGTTTAGGTTGTTTAACTCTTTAGCATATGTCCATTCTTGAAATGCATCATGTTTTATCATTTTTTGCAGATTGCTGAAGAGCTACGTCGAGTAAAACTATGGCTGCAAGTCAAATACCGGGAAGATTTGCTAAAACTAGAGAATCAAGGTTTATCTCAAGAGAATCTTGTTAGGATATTTGCAGACTTGAGGCGTTCGGGTTTGTCCCAAGAGGACATTCTTCGAGGAATTTCTTCTTTTCCTTGACTTGATTGATTATGTTGGACATTTTGGATATTAGAGATAAGTATATAATATTAGATGCTTTTCATTGTGAGATATTGAGTAGATTGTGTATGTATATGTTTTGTCTCCAAGTATATTGAGTAAACATTGTGTATGAATATATAACATTGGATATTTAGCAAAGTATGAGAATATTTTGATTTCATTGTGAGATGTTGAGTACTTATTATGTGAGATGTGTATATAAACAGTTAAAACCGTTTGGGCGAAAAATAAATAAAGAAGCCAAAATTTTAAAACTATTAAAATAAATAGCCCAAGCGGTTGTAACTGTTTGGGCTATAACTTGGCTACAACTCGCCCCCAACGGCTTTAGCCCAAACGGGTTTTTTACGTCGTCCAAACGGTTGTAACCGTTTGGGAGGGGGTTTTCCCAAACGGTTCCAACCGTTTGGGCTGACCTGTTTTGTACTAGTGAGCATTGTCGGGCCCAAGCCGACGGGCTTTTTGGACAGCCATATCCCAAGCCACTGAGAAAGAATAAAAGAAAGAGTGAAGAGCTTATGGATCCAGAGAGAGAAAAATAAAGAGTAGTGTGGTGAGATCCAAGTAGCAGAGAGAGAAAGGAAAT
>BQKN01001097.1:23154-42865 GCA_022839385.1 Asparagus kiusianus
TGGTCACATTCTCAATTGTAGTGGCCCCCACTGGTCACGCGTTCACAATTCTCCACATCGGCGAAGTTTTCTTCCAAAACTGAGCTGACACCAAACAAACCAAATGTATTACTTGTTGTGACCAGTACGAACTCAATCCACAGTAAGTCGAGAACCCAAACGAGAGTCCAAACAATCTCACCCCCATCAACTAATCCAAATCGGCTGCATCATAAAGACTGCCTACGTATCCTCTTGCCCAAGAAATCAAGCCGAACGTAGTTCACCCAATGGCCTCGAAAGGCCTCAACACCGAAGAATGTTCAAAAGTTCCAAACAATGACCAAACTTGACACCTGAAACAACTTTGGTCAACATATCTGTAGGGTTGTCCTTCGTGTGGATCTTCTCCAACATGACGTCTCCTTCATCCAAAACGTCACGAACAAAATGGAATCTGACATCGATATGCTTTGTGCGTGCATGATAAACCTGGTTCTTTGCCAAATAGATAGCTAACATGCTATCACAATATACCCGAAGGGTCTCCTTTGCAATCTCCAAGTTCTCCAATAATCCCTATAACCACAAAGCCTCCTTCACAGGATCAGTCAACGCCATATACTCTACCTCCGTAGTGGAGAGAGCTACTGTAGACTGAAGTGTGCATCTCCAACACACCGGTGCTCCTGCTAATGTAAACACATATCCGCTAGTAGACCGGCGCTTGTCCAGATCCCCCGCATAATCAGAATCCACGTAACCAATACAATCCTGCCCTGTCTTCTCATTCTTCTGAAATACCAAACCAACATCCACGATACCTTTGATATACCGTAGAATCTACTTCACGGCCTCCCAATGACCCTTTCCGAGGTCGTGCATGTACCTGGATACCATGCTCACGGCCTGTGATAAATCTGGCCTTGTACACACCATCGCATACATCAAGCTACCCATAGCATTGGCATATGGAACTTTGGATATGTATTCACGGTCCTTAACTAAAACAGGTGACATCTTAGCTGATAGCTTAAAGTGGGGAGCTAATGGAGTACTTATCGCCTTGGCATTGCCATCATAACTGAATTTCTTCAGCATCTTCTGCAAGTAACTCCTCTGTGTCAACTTTAACCTCCCCTTCACCCTGTCTCTCTCAATCTCCATACTCAATATCTTCTTTGCTTCTCCAAGATCCTTCATCTCAAATTCCGATGACAGCTTATTTTTCAACTTTCTACTAGCTGAAGTATTCTTGGAAGCTATGAGCATATCGTCAACATATAATAGCAAATAGATATACTTACCATTCTGTAGCTTGTGTATGTAAACACACGGGTCATATAGGCTCCTCGTGTACCCTCGGCCAATCATAAAGCCGTCGAATCTCTTGTACCATTGTCGCGGCGATTGCTTCAATCCGTAAAGAGACTTCTTTAGCTTTCATACTAATTCTTCCTTTCCTGCAGCTTTGAACCCCATAGGTTGTGTCAGTAGATCTCCTCTTCTAAATCTCCATGTAGAAAGGTTGTTTTCACATCCATCTGGACCAAATCCAAATCCAGTTGTGCCATCAATGCTAATAAAATACGAATCGACGAATGTTTTACAACAGGTAAAAATACCTCGTTGTAATCAACGCCCTCTAACTGTGCATATCCCTTGGTAACCAATCTGGCTTTGAATCTAATTTCTCCAATAGAAGATCCCTCTTTCTTTGCATACACCCACTTGCATCCAATAGCCTTCTTATCCTTCGGTAACTTTGCAAGTTCCCAAGTATCATTCTTATGAAGAGACTACATCTCCTCCTCCATGGCTTCCCTCCACCTAATCGAATCAGAGCTTGACTCTGCTTCCTTGAATGTAAAAGGAACCAAATCATCAACGACTTCTGCTGATAAAGCATATGCAACCATGACATCGTCATATCTAGCTGGCCGACGAATATTTCTTCTTGGTCTATTAGCTGCAATGGACTCCTGAACATGACCATGTTCCTGAGTCCCAACATCCACTGTATCCTCTAAATGCCCGACTGTCATCTCATCTCCTCTCAGTGTCACCTCTGTAGGAGCCTCAATGGATACAATGCTATCTGGAGTGGGTGGAGTCACATCATCCTCCACCTGCTGCGATATCTCCTGAATCTGGTCTTCCTCCACCTGCTGAGGAACTTGAGGCTTCATCATGTACGTCTCGTCAAATGTGACATTCCTGCTAATAACTATCTTCTTGTCATGTGGATCACATAACTTGAAGCCTTTAAATCCATCTCTAAATCCCACAAAGACTGCTTTCCTCGCCCTCGGATTCAAATCACCATCATTGACATGGTAATAAGCTGGACACCCAAATATCCGAAGCGACTCATAGTCACTAGCTACCGAACCAGACCAACGCTTCAACGGAGTCTTCCTCTGTATCACAGTGCACGGCAACCTATTCACGAAATGGCTCGCATAAACCAACGCTTCGGTCCAAAAGGATCTTGATAATCCACTCTGTGTCCTCATACATTGCACCTTCTCCAGCAAGGTACGGTTCAATCTCTCAGCCACCTCGTTCTGTTGCGGTGTCTCACGTACTGTGAAGTGTCGTCTAATGTTGTGATCCCAACAAAACTGTAGAAACGGAACACTCTTATACTCTCCTTTATTGTCCGAACGAAGAGTTTTTACCTTTCTACATGTCTGCAGCTCCACTTTCTTCTTCCACTCCACAAAAAATCCAGGACCTGATGTTTATGCTTCATCGGGTATACCTAATTCCTCCTGGAATAGTCATCAATGAAAGTGACAAAATAGTTGGCCCTACCAAGTGATGTATGCTTGGAAGGGCCCCAAACGTCTGTGTGAATGTAGTCCAAAATACCTTGGGTATTGTGAATAGCGGTGCCGAATTTCACTCTTGTCTTCTTCTCAAGTATGAAATGTTCACACAGCTCCATCTTGTAGGTCTTTGCACCATTCAATAGCCCCTGCTTCGCCAATACCTGTAGGGACTTATCACCAGTGTGTCCCAATCTCATGTGCCATAATCTGGTAGTATCTTCCTCTGTGGTAATTGAAGCTGCCAGACCCCCTGTTACTGTCTTGCCCTTCAAGTAGTAAAGGTTGTTTTCCCTGACATCTCGCATCACCACCATGGACCCCTTTGACACCTTCATAGTCGCATTCTCCAAGATCACCTTATAGCCAGCTGCCTCCAAAGTTCCAAGCGAAATGATATTCTTCATCAATTGATGAACGAATCTCACTTTCTTCAGCTCCCGAGTCACTCCGTCACACATCCGGATCCGTACTGTACCAATACCACCAATAGGGCATACGTGATCATTACCCATGAGCACGACATCCTCTCTTTCCAACTCCTCAAAGCTGGAGAACCAATCCCTCCTAGGGCAAATATGGTATGTAGCACTTGAATCCAGCATCCACTCCGTAGAGTTAGCGTAACAAACTAACGGTAATGCAGAGCAAGAATAGCCTGAAGAATCCGTATCTGAATTGTTGTCACTAGCCTTGACAACATTCACTTCCGAAGCTTGTACAGCTTTCCCTTTATTCTTCCTAGCTTTATCTTTCAACTTTGGGCAGTCGTTCTTCCAATGTCCTTCTTCTTTGCAAAAGTGACATTGATTCCTACCAATATTTCTATGGCCACCTCTTGACTTTGATCTTGAGCGATCACCTGGACGACGGTTTGGACCACGGCCTCTAACTGCTAATGCATCTCCCGATGCCTTCTCGGAGGGTTCGCCATCACTCTTCTTTAACTTATAATTCACCAAAGCTGAGGTCACCTCCTTGTACATAACCGTAGTTCTTCCATTTATCATAGTGAGAACAAACGTTCCAAAATCATCCTTCGGCAATGAACACAATAGTATCATCGTCTTGTCTTCATCCTCAACCATGATATCTACATTGGCCATATCCGAATTTAGCTTCGTGAAGTTGTTAACATGCTCCCGAATGGAAACTCCCCTCTTCATCTTGAATTGGTAAAACATCTTCTTCAAGTGAAGCCGATTCTCAATGCTCTTCGTCAGATACTTCTCATTGAGTGTTTCTCGCATTCTCTTCGCTGACGTCTCATTCATTACGTCATAAATAAGATCCGGCGTCAAGCATGACCGAATAACTCCACAAGCCCTACTATTCATTTTCTTCCAAACCTTATCCTCCATATCAACGGGTTTCTCTTGTAACTCAAGAGTCTCCTCCAAATTTTGTGCATCCAAGGCATCCATCACCTGACACCTCTACAAACCAAAATTGATCTTGCCGTCAAACTTCGGAACATTAATTTTTGTATTATTGATGCTCAGACTCTGTATCGCCTTTGAAAGAGTCGATCCCGATGTGCTTGTTTCTCCCATGTTGTCGATCTAATTCTTCAAATAGGAATCCTTCAGCGAATCCTTCGAACAAGCTTCCAAATCCAACCCGGAGCTCTGATACCACTTGTTGTGCGCAGCAAAAATTTTAGCAGCACCTCCGGTGCGTAAGGTGCACAACAAGAGATTAGATCACAATAAAATTCTCGTTTCTCAAAGGAAACAAGAACCAAAAGTCAGATATCTCATCAAAGTGAGATATCAGCTCTTCCTCTCGTCAGCTCTAGGACTGCGCGTCGAGAGAACCTACAAGCTATTACAAATCACGGTAAGAACACAAATTTTACGTGGTTCGACAAATAGCCTATGTCCACGGGGCAAGGAGGGGGGAGATCTACTATTAGAGGGAGAGATACAACTAGGTTTACAATCTCATAATCTAAACCCTCACAAACTCTCAGATCCCTCACAAAATCTCTCTCAAGGGGATGCACAAAACAAAGAACTACTACAAAAAAGGACTTTGATTCTTCTTCTCTCAGTCAGCCGCCAAAATCCCTATAGTCGCAATCCCAGTCCTCTGTAACTCACGAATCAGCCCCGCTCACCTTCTCTAATTTTTAGGTTTGATAACCACGCTATATATATAGCTGGGTCTTCGGGTGGGCCTTTACGCGTTAATGAAAAATGCAGCAACAAATTGAAAACGCATGAATGGCTTGAGAACGTGGTCACATTCTCAATTGTAGTGGCCCCCACTGGTCACGCGTTCACACCCTGTTAGAGTGATTTCTTGGATAACGGCATGTATTTCAACGCTAAAGTTCTCTATCTTCTCTAATGGATCTTTGCACGGCTACTATGAAGGTAAGAGGGGATTGAGACAAGTTGACCCAGTGTCACGTTACTTATTTATTTTCTATATGGAGTAGTACCTATCTAGGAAACTCAAAGAACTCTGGTCCAAGAAAGAATTTAAATTTAATCCCAAATGCTCAAAACTAAAAATTACACACTTGGATGTTTACTGATGACTTGCTTCTTTTTACTAGCGGGGATTAAATCAGTTAAATTGCTCCATGACTGCTTCAATGAGTTTCGTATGGTATCAGGGTTAAATTGTTCCATGGAACAATCTGCTTTTATCAAAAGGAGACTTATATCTAATCATATTCTCGTGGGGCATGATTTGATTAAACATTGTGAGAGAGAATATTTCACTAAGGTGTATGATGAGCATAGACTTGAGGGAAGCCTATGACACTGTAAGCTGGAGTTCCTTCAAAAATATGCTGAAATGTTTGAGGCTTCCTGGTAGAGTGATTTCTTGGATAATGACATGTGTTTCAACACTAAAGCTCTTTATCTTCTTTAATTGATCTTTGCATGGCTACTTTGAAGGTAAAAGGGGATTGAGACAAGGTGACCCAATGTCACGTTGCCTATTTATTTTCTATATGGAGTAGTACCTATCTAGGAAACTCAAAGAACTCTGGTCCACGAAAGAATTTAAATTTAATCCTAAGTGCTCAATACTAAAATTTACACACTTGGGTGTTTACTAATGACTTGCTTCTTTTTAGTAGCGGGGATTAAATCAGTTAAATTGCTCCATGACTGCTTCAATGAGTTTCGTATGGTATCAGGGTTAAGAGCCAATGCAAATAAAAGCTTTATCTATTTTGCTGAAATAATTTCTGCAAAATAATTTCTGAGTTGAGTCATCTGGAAGGGAAACTACCAATTAAGTATCTACCTATGGTATGTAAAAGGCTATCAAATTTTGATTGTAGAATGTAGATACGAGAGATCACTGAGAGAACACAAGGCTGGCAAGATAGGATTTTATCTTATGCTGGGAGAGTTCAAGCATATATTTGATTGGTAGCATGACATTCCGTGTGTCTTGGTAAAAAGGAAGGAGGACTGAGAATTTTCTCTACACTTATATGGAACCAAGCAACTATAATAAAGTTGATCTGGCATATACTGTTGGGGATTCGAAACAATCAATCGAACCCTTTCTTTTCTGGACCTTATGTTGAAAGTAGGAAAGTAGGAAATTCACCACAAATTAGATCAAAACTTATAAAAGAGTAAAGAGGATGAACACACCAGATTTAACGAGGTTCGGCAAACGTGCCTACGTCCTCGGGAGCCACACCACACAATTCTTTTATTAATTGAAGAAAAAAATATAAGCTCTTAAACTAGGGTTTTATCTCTCTAAGATTCTCTCTCTTTTCTACAGTCAAAAAGCTCTCTTTTTTGTGTTCTATCAAGCCCTAAAAACGTTTAGGTATATATAGAGTCCTGGAAGAAACAAAATCCAAAACAGATAAGGAAACTGGCTGATTGCGTCATGATCGACCGTGACGGTCAACCGCGCAGGTATCGTGGTCGATCGCGGTAGTCGACCGTATCAAATGACAGAGTCCAAAAAATCCTATAGAGTATCCATGATCGACCACGATGGTCGATCGAACCAAAACCCGAGACCAAAATCCATTACAGGCGTTTGTGCGGTCGACCGCCTTCAGCTCCAGGCTCTACCTAGCTCTGTGCATGTTCGCGGTCGACCGTGCAGGCCTCCTATTTTTTTCTTCGCCTTCTTGATTCCAGTTTTGGCTTCGACTTTGGGTCTACACTTTAGACTAACAATCTCCCACTTGGAAACCAAAGTGCCATCAGCGAGCTCACCCGAACTCTCCCCATGTATCTTCTCCTCCCTAGAAAATCATTTCTTCAATCAACAATATCTCGGCGATCTCGCCGATCCTCGTAGTGTGGCTCCACCTTCTTCTTCTACTCGTGAAGGCCAACTAAAGTTACGCATAACTTCAGTTTCTCAATGGTGACTGCCTTCGTCAACATGTCCGTCGGATTTTGACTCTCCAAAATCTTCATCAAATGTAACTTTCCTTCTTTAACTAGCGAGCGTATAAAATGGTATTTTACGTTGATATGTTCATTCTGACATGATATACTGGATTCTTGGCAAGATGTATAGCACTCTGGCTATCACAATAAAGAACTCCTCTCCCTTACTTCAGATCCAACTCTTCCAAACACCCGTTCAACCAGATCATCTCCTTACTTGCTTCAGTCCCCGCGACATACTCAGCATCGGTTGTAGATAAAGTCACAATCTTCTACAGACGTAAGACCCAGCTCACTGCTGTCGACATTAAGGTATAAACATACCCCGTGGTGCTTCGCCTCATATTATGATCACCGACAAAGTCCGCATCTACGTATCCCTGCAGCACCCCTTCCTCCTGAAACATAGTAGCTTGTTCGTTGTTCCCCTCAAGTACCGTAATATCCACTTCATGGTCTCCCAATATTGCTTTCTTGGATTGCTTGTAAACCTGCTCACAACTCCCACTGCATGGGCAATGTCCGGCCTCGTGCAAACCATCACGTACATGAGACTCCCAATGGCCAAAGAATATGGCACCCTGCTCATATGCTCTCTATTTGCATCTGTCTTGGCGATTACTCCTCAGATAACTTGAACTGACTTCCAAAGGGTGTGCTAACAACTTTAGCATCCTGCATATCGAACCTCTGAAGTACCTTCTCAATGTATACAGCTTAGCTCAATCTCAACATTCCTTCAGCTTCATCCTTACTGATTCACATCCCTAGAATCTACTTTGCTGCACCCAAATTCTTCATTGCAAATTCCTTTGCTAGCTTCTTTTTTAAACTGTTTATATCTTCTAAACACGATCCTGCTACCAACATGTCATTAACATATAATAACAAGATAATAAAGCTGAACTTGAACCTTTTGAAATAACAGTAATCATCCGATTTGCATCTTCTGTAGCCATGGTTTTGCATGAAGTTATCAGACTTCTTATATCATTATCTCGGAGCCTGTTCAAGCCATATAAGCTCTTCTTGAGCTTGCATACCATCTCTTCCTTTCCTTCTTCAATGAAGCCAACAGGCTACTTCATGTAGATTTCTTCATCCAAGTCATCATGAAGAAAGGCAGTCTTCACATCTAACTACTTAAGAAAGAGATCTTCTGCAGCTACCAAACTTAACACCGCTCTGATGGTTGTGAGCTTCACAGTAGGGGAAAATATCTCTATGTAGTCCACTCCTTCCCGCTGTTGAAAGCCCTTCACTACTAATCTGCCCTTGAATCTCTTACTTCCATCACTCTCTTGCTTGACCCGATAGACCCATTTGTTATATAATGTCTTCTTCTGTGCAGGTAGTTGAGCTAACTCTCATGTCTCATTAGTGAGTATAGAATCCATCTCCTCCTGCATCGCATGCTCCTACTACTGAGATTCACTCACTTGTATTGTCTCTTTATAGTACTTCGGCTCATCTCTATCTGTCAACAATAAGTAGTCAAGAGATGAAAGATGATTCGACTTATGTATAGGGATCCTTGGGTCCTGTGTGGTGACTTCAATGTCATTCTTAATATGAATGAGCGTAGTAGGAGGTCTAGTTCCTTCAAAGATATTAAGACTTTTAGAGAGGTTATAGAGTATCTTCTGCTGGTTGACTTGCCTCTTCATAGTAGAAAATTCACCTGGTCTAACCATCAGGAGAACCCTATTTTGACTAGGTTAGATAGATTCCTTGTCTCTCTAGATTGGGACTCCATATTCCCTTCTTCAATCTAAAGTTCAATCCCTACCTCCTGATCTGATCATGTCCCACTCATTCTAGTCATTGGAGGTATCCCACACCCACCTCCTCTGTTTAGATTTGAGAAGTCTTGGTTGTCCAATTCAGATTTTATCCCTTTCATTCAGCAATGCTGATCCTCTTTCTCATACATTGGTGATCCTATTTTCTCTTTTGTGCATAAACTAAAACTTGGTAAAAGAAGAATGAAATGGTGGAAGAAGAATAAAGTGGGCTCCTTGTCTAATAGAAATCTCTCTATCCGTAAAGAGATAGATTATCTTGATAAGTCTGAGGAGACTAGATCTCTAACTTTTATAGAGCTTGACAATAGGAAGAAACTTAAATTAGTTTATTCTTCTATCATCAGAGAAGAAGAGATTTACTGGTACCAGAGATCTAGGATACAGTGACTGAAGGAAAGGGATGCAAATACTACCTTCTTCCACAGAACTACATCTCACCCTAGGAGAAAAAGTTACATTCCTTCTAATTTTCACTTTAGAAAGCTCATCCTATTTGAATCTGAAAAATTGAGAGCATTCCATGAGTATTTTTCTAACATTTTTAGTCTACAACACAATTCATCCTTAAGTCTTGATTGGCATTCTCTATACCTCAACCAACTTGTTGATCTTTCACATCTCCTTTCACTAAAGAAGAAACTAAATCTGCTATTTTTGGCATAAATGTCAATAAGGCCCTTGGCCCTGATGGTCTATCTATGCTTTTCTACCGAACCTTTTGGATCTCTTTGAAACATGATTTCATTAATCTTTTTCAGCACCTATACTATGACGTCCCTTTCTCTCTCCACAAGCTCAACATGGCCGACATCTGTCTGCTCCCAAATTATTAGAAGCAACCACTACCAAAAATTTTAGTTCAATCAGTCTCCTTAATTGTATATTCAAAGTATTCACTAAATTTCTGGCCAATAGGCTCTCACCTCTTCTACCATCTCTTATTGACAAAATCTAATTAATTGGCCTTCTGGATTGAAAAATCCACTCTAGTCTCCATGTTGATGGCTTATGAGATTATACACAGATACGCCAAACCCAGCAAGGAGGTGGCTATGATTAAAGTGGACTTTGCTAAAGCCTTTGATTGTGTTTGCTATGACTTCCTTCTAAATATGCCAAGTTGTAGAGGTTTTGGTGCTAGATGGTGCATGTAGATCTCAGCCATGTTGACATCCTCCAAATGTGTCATTATGGTTAATGGATCTCTCACTTCTCTTATCCCTTGTAAGAGAGGTCATAGACAAGGAGACTCCCTTGTTGGCCTTTTTGTTTTGATGATGTTTTAACAAATAATTTACAACTAATATTGTTTGCCTAGTATTTGTATTTTCTTATTTATTATAGACAAATAGTGAGTTGGATGTTAGATGGACTAGAGCTTTCACGATCATATCCTTTGGAGGATGAAAGGAATAGTGGAGTAAAGCAATACATTTCAAGGCAAGATCCAAGATCAAGCTTCATCTGTAAAGTTTATCAAGTCAAGCATAGTTAAGATCAATCTAGCTTGGGTAAATAGTTTAGGTGTTATATTATATGTGTTCAATACTTTAAGCTCAATTATATACATACATACACGTTTTTGGGTAATTTAGTTTATATAAATATGAAATAAAAATACTTGTTTATATACTTACATATTTCATATTTATTGTTATTGTTTTTGGTTTAGCTATACAAATATGAAACAATAGATATATTCATATACATACTCCTATGTTTCATATTTATCATTTTAGTTTTTGTAAAATGCATATATTATGCAAAACATCATTTTTGTGAAAATATTGTATTTCTGGTTTATAGACATGATGACAATATTATATATCTTTTTTTGTAAAGTCTATAAAGTCTATAAAGCCATGATGACAATATTTATGGTTTATAGAAAATATTGTATTTCTGGTTTATAGACATGATGACAATATCATATATTATGCAAAACATCATTTTTTTTTTGTAAAGTCTATAAAGCCATACAAAAGTTTTCAAACCCTTGGTTTATGTCAAAACATCAAATTCCAAGCATCTTAATTTTTCATGTTTTGGACTATTTTGAAAAATAATGAGTTTTCACAATTGAAAAGTACATTTCCAAAAATACTTTTTGTAACATGTTTATCACCATGTTACAAGCATTCCCCAAAGTTTTATAATTTTTAAAATTTATTTGTTATTTTTAAAGACACTTTAAAAATTAGTTTTACTATTCATTATATGCTGATATTATGTTATCAGTCGACTAATGTAAGTTTTCAATCGACTGAAGAAATCACCTGGAATTACAAAAAGTTTCTGTTTTTTATTCAGTCGACTGATCAATCGACTGATGAGGTCTTCAGTCGACTGATGTGCTGTGAGCTTCCTGTAACGGTCAGCTCATCAGTCGACTGATCAATCCCATCAGTCGTCTGATGGCCTGTAATGACTATATTTCTAGTTTCTATTATTTTATCTTTTTGCTTGGTTTTTCTTAGTTTTTGGACTTTATCTTATGATCCTATATATACCCCTTTCCCTCTAACATTGTGAAGAAATTAAGAAAGTTTTAAAACAAAATTTAAGGGTGTTTAAGTTTGTTTTAAGTGTGCTTTACAAAAGTTTATGTGAAGTAGTTTTCACAAGAGCAAGAGGAGATCATCAGTTTGTGTTTGGGCTTCCATTTCATCTCTCTCTCTCTTGTTTTCATTAGATAAGTTTTCTAAACTCAATCTCTAGCAATTTATATGTTTGATCATCATTTCCATAAGCTAGATTTTTATATTGAGTTTAGTTTGATTTTATTTATACTCTTTGTTCACACATAACCTATTGAGCTTATTGTATTTTCATACATAGTATAATTAGGGTTGTAAGATTGTGTTCTTATCTATTATAGAGAACAAATTATTAGTATTTGAGCTTTCATTTGTAAGGTCACATTGTATTACACAAATATACCAAGAGGAGTGTAGAGGTGAGAGACGTGGTTGGTTCCAAGAGGAGTAGGGTCAGTGGTAAAGCCTAGAGGTAGGTTGTAATTCCGAACACTTGAGGAAGATGACACGTAATGTTGGCCTTCTTGTTTTGATGATGATTTACAAACAATTTACATCTAATGTTATTTGTCTAGTATTTGTGTTTTGTATTTATTCTAGGCAAACAACATGTTGGAGGATGGATGGATTGCGCCATAACGATCATATCAAATAGAGGTTGGTGGAATAGTGGTTGAAGCCTTACTATTCAAGTTAAAGATCCAATTACAAGCTTCATCTAAGTTTACCAAGTTAAGCTACAATGAAGATCAAGATCAAGCTTGGGTAACATTAGTTTAGGTTTTATATTATGTGTGTTAGTACTTTAAGCTCAATATTATACACACGCATTATATTAGTTTCTATGTATATATAGTTTCATATATACATATATGTTTGGTTTCCATGTATATATATAGTTATATATATACATACAAAGTTTTAAGTTTTCATGTTTATAAATATGAGATTACATATTTCATATTTATTATTGTGTTTTGGTTTAGCTATATAGATATGAAACATATTTATATTCATATATAATCATATGTTTCATACTCTATTATGTTTAAATATATATTGCATAGAATATGCAATTTTGTGATAATATTGATTTCTTAGTATATGGACTTAACAATAATGATATACATCTTCTATTAAGTCTATATAATCATTTTGTATTGTTTCAAAACATAGTTTAGTCAAAATGTCAAAACATGTATGTTTAGTTTTTATGTTTTTTTGACTATTTTGCAAAATGATAATATTTTACAAATGTGAAGTGCAATTCCAAAAATTCTTTTTGTAACATGTTCATTTACATGTTTATAAACATTTTCCAAAGTTTCACAATTTTTAGAATTTATTTGCTATTTTTAAAGGCACTTCAAAGTTAAGTTTTTTCTGTGCATTTCAAGTTTGTGCACGTATAAGTCGACTCATAAGTCGACTTATGAAGTGCAGCCCAGTTATGTTTTTCTTCTGCTGAATCGACTCATATAAGTCGACTCATAAATAGACTCATAAGTCAACTCATAAGTCGACTTATCAGAGAGCCGTTGCACAGTAACGGCTAGTTTTCTGTTTTGTTTGTTTTTGGGTTTTTGGTCTTTTTGCTTAGGTTTTTGCTAAAGTTTTGAGTGGGTATAAATACCCCATTGCCTTCAGCTCTTCTTTTAATCCAAGAAAATGTTTTAATAAAGTTTTAACAAGGGTTTAAGTTTTGTTTAGTGTTTGTTTAGAAAGCTTTTAAGTAATTGAGGGTTTGAGTTTGTGAATTCAATTTCACAAGAGCTTGAGGAGATCATCTATTGGAGTTTGAGCAATCAACTATTCTCCATCCATCTCTTGTCATCTATTGAGAAGTTTTTTAAACTCTTTTCTAGCTTTATATTTATTTGTTTGATTATCATCTTATTAAAGCTAGTTTTATATTGAGTTTAGATTTGATTAATCTCATTGTTACACACACCCACTTGAGCTTATTGTATTTGTATTCGTAATATATTTGGGGTTGTGAGAGATAGTAACATTGAGTTGAGCCTAATTGAGTTCTCACCTTGTTTAGAGAACAATCATTTGTTGTGTGCCTAATTGTGAAGTTCACTTTATAATACACTTGTACACCGAGAGGAGTGTGTGGTGAGGACGGAGTCGATACCAAGAGGAGCAGCATCGGTGGCCTAGTGAGAGGTGATAATTCCGAGCACTTGAGAAAGTCGATACGTGAGGACCAACACTTGAGGTTGTAGCTTGTGTATGTACATTGTGAGGATTTGTGAGAGTTATCGGTTGACTTGATAACCGAGTGTGTAGAGTTTTCGATTAGCTAGAAAACCGAGTGTGTAGAGAATTTACGGCTTCCAAACCGGGTTGTGTAGTGGATTCTCCTCGAGAGTGGGGAGCGGGGACATAGGACGGAAGGTCCGAACCTCGTGAACATATAGCGTGTTTGGTTTGCATTGGCGCACTTATAACTGTTCATCTTATAGCCTATTGCATCTTGTTTACATTGTCCACTAGTTTGTTTCACCCTTGTGATAGTTTAAATATATCCTTGCATATACCATATGGTACATCTCAATGCTAGGATACATCACCTTAGTTATATTGCTTATTCTTGCTCATATCACACTGTATATCTATCTTGCAAGAATAATTTGTTAGTTAGTTTTAATTGGCATAAAATCAAATTAGATTAGCATAAACCCTATTCATCCCCCCCCCCCCCCCCCCGCCCCTCTAGGGTTCTTTCTTAGCGACCTTAGGGTCTAACACGTAAGAGGCCAACAGTCGAGGTGGTATTTGTGTAGTTACTAGTGTGAGTTGTAAAGTTTTCGGTAAGCTAGAAAACCGAGTTTGGAGGTGTAAATGTTTTTCGAGTAAGCGTCAAAAACCCAGTTGTGTAGTGGATTCTCACCGAAAGTGGGGAACGAAGACGTAGGTCAGAAGGACCGAACTCCGTAATCATATTGTGTGTTTGAGTTTGCCTTGGCGTTTCATTTGTGCTCATTATTTATTTCGCCATTGCTCATGTTTATTTGCCCTTAGTTTACATATCCTTGCAAGTAATTCATTATATATCAATCTTGCTAGGATATATTTGTTAATAAGTTTTAATTAGTATTAATAACATATTAGATTAGCATAAACCCTATTCACTCCCCTCTAGGGTGCTTTCATCCCTCTCCCCCATGCTCTTCATTCTGATAGTTGATGTACTTAATAACATGATAGGAAGAAACATAGACAATGAGAACCTCTCTATTCTTCCCCTTCCAGCTGCCATTTCCAGTATTAGAAACTTATAATTTGCTGATGACACTCTGATCTTTGCTAATGCAAACCCAAGAGAGATATCTGTACTCAAGGCCATATTCTATATTTTTGAAAACATTTTTGGCCTTAGCATCAATTAAGCCCAAACCTCCTTTGATTTACTTTGGTAAATTCAGAGATAGAGGCAGTAGGTCGGCTTCAACCCTATACTATAAGCAGGAGCATAAGCAGGAGCATGTGCTATTGGCCTATCTGGGTTTACCATTAAGATGTGGGAATCTTAACAAATCTGATTGACAACCTCTTATTGAGAAGTTCAAAACTAAGCTCTCAAAATGGGAGGAATCTAACCTATTAATTGGTGGTCATCTCATTCTCATTAATGTTGTTTTGTCCTCCTTGCCTCTTTACTATATATCCTTCTACAAGCTTCGTGATTGGCTAATTAAGATAATTGATAGAGTAAGAAAAAATTTCCTATAGGGAGGGTCAATGGATAACAAGCCTATGAAATGTTTGGTAAAGTGGAAAATGATATGCAAGACCAAGGAAGAGGGTGGACCTAGTGTTATTGATCTAAAGTGCCCGAATTACTCTTTTCTCTTCAAATGGCTATGGCATGCCATTAAGAGACAATCTATTCTTGGCTCTACTCTCTCAGCTCTATACAAACACAGATCATGCATTGTTCAAAACTCTACTCATAGTTAGCTTATTCACCTTTCTGGAATAATATCACCCTAATCAGAGAACCACTTGTAAACTGCATCAAATGGAAATTGGGTGATGGCTCTATGATTAGGTTTTGGGAGGACAAATGGGTTGTAGACAGCACACTAGGTAGCCTCTTCCCTCATGCATACTCCTTGGCTATGTCTCAAAATGTCACTGTCTCCTCACAAGGGTCCTTCTGTAATAACAAGTGGGTTTGGCACCCCGCTCTTAGGAGACCTATTTAGGATTATCAAAGACTTGACAAGCATAAGCTTCTACTATTCCTCTCTGCCTTTAATATCTCTGATACATTGGGGATGGTTGATTCCCTATCATGGTCTCTATCCAATTCAAGGGAATTCACAGTTAACTCTTTATACAAGTTCTCAGTAAGAGGAGGGGTTACCTGCTCCACCTCTATGCAAATCTAGAAATCAATTCTCCCTATACAAGTTAAAATCTTTTTCTTACTCTTGTCCCTCTACAAACTAAACACCAAAGTGCATTTAAGCAAAAAGGATGGCAAGGGGATCTGGCTTGTTCTCTATGGGTAAATGAGTTGGTGGACTCAGAGCATCTCTTCCTCAATTGTCAACTATTAGAAAATATTTAGGGCTTCTTCAGAGCTAGATTTGCACACATTGAATGACTGAATAACCTACATGACCTCATTCACTCCAGAGGGAAATTCCTCACATCTCCAAATTATAGAATCAGGGGCGGAACTATATACAGTCCAGGTGGGGCCAAAGTCCCCCCAAAATTTTGGAAAAAAAATATAGGGTGGTTTTTGTAAAATCTTCTCCCTTAATAATTAAAATATATCCATTCTTTATCTCAAAACCCATACGTCATGCCTCCAACTTTGCTCTTTTCTTCAAGAACGGTCTCCTCAACCTTTTGGAATTTTAATCAATTTGGTGATTTTTTCCATCGATGTTAAATCTCTGGCAATTATCTTCTCTAACATTCTCTTCCGTTGATTTGATTCCGTGCTCTTTTCCCCCAATTTTAATTGATTTTTTGGGAATTCTAGGGATGAATCTCTTGTGAATAAAATTGCATTAAGAAAAATTTTTATCTATCTTTTGTACGCGGACCCCCAGAACTAAAATCTTGGATCCGTCCCTACATAGAATCATCTGGCAAGCAGTGTTTCCAATTGTGTGCGGGTGCATATGGCATGCACGCAACAACAAAATGACTCCCCTTCTGTTGATAACATTATTAACTCCATGATCCACTATGTAAATGAAAAAACGGGCTCTTCGGCGGGGAAAGCAGTAGAAAAGCTGAAGGATGCAGTGGATGGTCAGGGACTCACAGTAGAGCCAGTATAGCACAATGAACAAAGGGCAAATGAGCCTATCACAGTCCAAGTAGAGGAGGAAGAACAAAGAAGGAGGCAACAGGTGGAAGATGAGGAGAGAAAACGTGGGATATAAATTAAACATAAGAGCAGTAGTTTACTTTTGGTCGTTTCTTAATTGTAATTAGTTGTAATTAGTATCTGAGAACTGTAACTTGTAAATAGCTTATCACTTATGTATTGTTACTTCTGATATTTTCATAGTAGAAACTTTTCTTTCTCCTATTTTATCAATTATAGTAGGGCTGGCTTTCGACCATAAGATTATCAGCATTATGGTGAATGACGGCTAGGGTTCTCTCGTCACCCTTGTTGATACTTCTTGTGGAGAAGGTTCTACATATAATTAAACAAAGGAGAAAGAATATGTTTTTATTTATATTTTTGTACGACACTTTCTCGTATCCTTCTTTTATTATCAATCAATGAAATGAACAAGGATGTTCCCTTGCTTTTATGCTCAAAAATAAAATAAAATAATCAATACAATACACTGTGATCATACAAGTCCACACCTCATTATAAGAACACAACAGGCTCATCCTTTAGACCTTTACACAGAACTACCAGTGAATTAGAAGAAATATATACTTATTTGTTTTGGCAGCTTCTACACATACTCGGATTTTGTCTATTAACGAAATTTTGGCCCGTGATTTCCCAATTGAAATTTATTTTATAGGGGTTTTGTATATATACCTCTCAAATCATTAATATTTGCAAAATTCCCCCACAACTCTTAGTATTTGCAAAGCTACACCTCAAAGCTAGCATTCTGGGTTTTCTACTGTTCCAACTTCAAAATGTTGTTTTTTTAAACAAGGTGTCAAATTTTCCAGTAGTTTTGCAGCAATGTCCTATTTAAAAACTAAATTTGCTAAGTGAAAGGGATAGAAAAATCGATGTGAGAGAATTGGAGGACAAGTTTGCAAATTTCAATATTTGGAGGGTAACTCTGCAAATGTGGAAGATGTGAGGGGTATATACGAAAACACCCCTATATTTTAATGAACTATAACAGTTGATTATTACGTAAAGTTATTCAGGATGTCTCAGCTTATATAATGTGCAAAACCAAGATTAGAAGGGGATTGCCTATTAAACTAACAAATTAGGAAAAATTGCTTCAAGGCCCCAAAATCCAAAAAGTCATGTGACCCAGCCCCTCATACTTTTGGTTATGTGTTGCAGCCTCAAAATTTTGATAAATTTTTGCCCAAACCCCTCCATCATGACTCCAGCTCATGTTTTCCTAAAAAAACTCAATTTTACCCCTCCCAAAATCACTGTCATCTTCCCCCCAAAATCACACTTCTTCCTCCTCTTCCTTCCACATCTCCTTCCTCCCTCCTCTGTCTCCTTCCTCCGCCGCTTCGACTCCCCCCAGTCCTACAAGCGCTTCGTCAAGTCCTTTCGCCTCCTCGATGGCGACTCCTCCTCCCTCGTCGCCGGCTGCCTCCGCGAGGTCTGTCTCATCTCCAGCATCCTCAACGTCAGCAGCACCAAGCGCCTCGAAATCTTCAACGACGAGAAGAAGGTCATGAGTTTTAGGATCGTGGGAGGCGAGCACAGGCTGAGCAACTACAGGTCATGAGTTCTAGATTCAAGGCAACCCTTTCTTCCAAATTTCAGTTATTAATATGTACTGCAAATGTGGGTGCTTGATCGATGCCCACAAAGCGTTTGATGAAATGCCTGTTAAAGATGTGGTCAACACGGCTGCGCTTATAACTGGTTACTCACAGAATGATCATCCTAAAGAGGCATTGGAGTTGCTTCCTAAAATGCTCGTACTTGGATTGAAACCTAACGAGTTTACTTTTAAGAGCCTTTTGAAGGCCACTGGTTCTGCTGCAAGTGTTGGAATTGGGGAACAAATTCATGCTTTAAGTGTTAAATATTCTTGCAACTTGAATGTGTTTGTTGGGAGTTCATTGTTGGATATGTATGCACGTTTTGGGAAGATGGATGAGCCTTGTTTTGTGTTTGATCGGTTGGATTCCAAGAACGAAATCTCATGGAATGCTCTAATTGCTAGCTATGCAAGAAAAGAAGAAGGCGAGAAGGCTCTTAAAATGTTAACTATTTTACGGTGCTTGTTAACTATATTTAGGTTCATGTTAACTATTTGAGGGTTCTTGTTAACTATATTCAGGTTCATGTTAACTATTTTAAGGTGCTTGTTAACTATATTCAGGTTCATGTTAACTATTTTACGGTTCTTATTAACTATATTCAGGTTCATGTTAACTATTTGAGGGTGCTTGTTAACTATATTAAGGTTCATGTTAACTATTTTAAGGTGCTTGTTAACTATATTATGGTTCATGTTAACTATTTTACGGTGCTTGTTAACTATATTCAGGTTCATGCCAATGGGAGAGGAGACTTCAAACTGACATCCAAATGGCAAAACAAGCTCTTTGTGATGCTTTATCCATTGAAAGGAAGCCTGAAGCTTTAACATGTTATCTGTGTAACTTAACAAGCTACCAAGAAAAGTTAACATGTTACATGTGTAACTTAACAATCTACTTGTAAAAGTTAACATGTTATCTGTGTAACTTAACAAGCTACCAAAAAAAGTTAACATGTTACCTGTGTAACTTAACAATCTAACAGAGTAACTTAACAAGCTAACAAAAGTATTTCAATAGTTAAATGACTTATATAAGTATTTTAATAGTTAATATGACAAATTTGTGCATCAATTTTATATCACATTTTCATTATAGTTCACATCCCTACAAAAGTATTTCAGTTCATATACACGGTTACTACATCTAATACTATTCTAAAAGTGGCTTGGCATGTTAAAACATTTTTG
>BQKN01001097.1:61839-79201 GCA_022839385.1 Asparagus kiusianus
ATTCCTCTCATGTGATTATGGTCAATATTACTGTACTTTTATCACTTTCTCTCTGTAAGATTTTTCTTCTCGTATTAATTAATCAACATAAGTTTTGTGCAAACAACTCAGCTTTGTACGGATAATATACCATGTGACAGAAGCGTCCGCTGAAAAAAAAAAAGAAAGGTCGGCATATGACTATTTCCATCACTCGTTGGAGTTCAATTTCTTCCTTTCTTATGAAAATTCATCCGGCTGCTGAAGTGGGAAGTCGAGTAATTATATTCATAATGCATTTACTTTAAGATGTTGGTAAAGTTTAGATCCTTAATAGACATACATATCAGAGATAGGAGATCTTCCGTACATAATTGCACCCGTATTCATGTTGGTTGGTGGCTTGACAACCCTCATGATTCCTCTACACACGGAAATGAATACAGCTACACTTGCCCACCCCTCAACACCCCTCACCAATTTGGTTTAAAATTTTCCATGTCGCATGTAAGCAACAATAACCGGATAAATATACATAATATTGGATTTTTTTTTTTACAATCATTAAAGAGTATACTACTAAAGGCTATTATCTTGGGTAATATTTTGCGTATTAAGTTCCATCTAGTCACTCCTCACCTTTATCAGTTTCAATCCTATTACTTCTCCTAACTTGAGTATTTACCGATCTCTATTGCACTTGACTATATAATCTTAATCGGTTCTCTCTCATTCTACCATCAATTGAGCTACATCTAACCTCATAGTGATGCGCTCATTTCTTTCCTATCATATAGATGCAACTTGGTTCTACGTTGCACTGTCACCTCATTTATCCTGTCCTTACTTGAGATAATGAGGAAAAACATTAAAAACACAATTCTAACTACAAAGTCACTACTCAAAAATCACAACTTATACATTATTACATTTTAAAAGGAAATTACCAAGCTAGGTATCAGGTAGTTTCGTATCGACGCTTTTCACCTTCATTTTCATTTCTTCCCCCTAAATACCACAATCTATATGTACACACATAGCTGTGCGAGCCTCAAATCACCGATTGGAAATGAACTCCCATAACAAAACTACAGTCCATATATTACCACACAAAGTAAAATAGGCACACAGAAATGACTCGCTTGCCTCCACTGCCACTACTCAGCAAAATAAACAATATACTTTTTTAACAAGGCGATTATACTACTTAAATATCACGATTTACATAATAATTGAACTAAAACCCTGTAGTCTAGATAACCACACAACAATACAACTCAAATTTTTACTTCGAAGTTTTCTTTTGTTTTTTTTCAATTTGATGCATTCCGGTAATCCTGAAAACTAAAAGTCACGCCCTCAGGAAATTCTTCTTGAATTTCAGGGGTGACTGTTGCTCTTGGTCTATCTGAACTCCGATCATGGATTGACCATCAACAAACTCAAAATGGCAATACATAGTAAACCGTAAATGCTTCTTGTTGAATATCTGTAAAATTTCATGAATCAGCACGACTTCTGAAAGCTAATTTTGTATAAATAGTAAATTTCAAAACGCAAAATAAACTAAAAGTAAATGAGAGACGTAAGGTTCCCCTTTGGCAAACTTATGTCCATGTACACAAATGTTGAAAGAAAAGAGTTGAACAAATCTAGATCAGAAATCAAACAAGTTGGTTACATCAATACAAAACAAACTAATATACGAAGGTTGCTCGCAACATTTGTAATGAAAATGGAGATCAACCTTAAAACGCATGTGAATACTTTCAAACCATGAAAAGGCTCCACAAGCAGCCAGAACCCTGAATTATTTTTGTTAAATAAATATAAAAGGAGAACCGAGCTATCTGCCTTCAACAAAAAATAAGGAATTGCCAAAGAAGATGCAAAAAGAATATTAAAGAAGAAGAAGCTATAAACCGAGATACCTACCTAATTCCTTATAGTCTTCCCTAACTTGCGTCCCTTCAGTTCAAGTGTAAGTAGATCATGGGCCTCAAAGAACTTAACTGTATGTACTTTTTCTCCGAATAAGGCTACCTTTATCTACCTATTTACCCAACCAGTTCCATTCAGGGTATGATGATAAGGCACCTTACATATATGGGGTCTTATTTTGTTAAATGAGCCACCAAGAAGATCAGTTGTGTGGATTACCCATCCAATGTAACTAGCAGGATGTGTCGCATCACTAGTCCATCTTTATGTAGCTTATATAGCAAAATCATTGCCACATAGTACTCATACGCATGTGAGTGCACATGTACACATACAAGAAAATAGGATTTGAAGTGATGGTCTATTTAGCAAAATGAGATGCCAAGAGATAGGACTATGAGTGATAAGATCTGTATCTGCTCAATGGAGCTAGTAAGGTGAACTCTCAACTAGCCTATTTCTTGTTAGCGACTAAGCAAAATGAGCAGTCACACCATACACATTTTTCCCAGTAGGACGGTAGAGGATTGAACAATGTTTTTTAGCATATAAAGCTGTCCAAAGCCTTTTCAAGTTTCAGGCTGTTGTCATTATAATGACCCACTGGCTCTATGAAGATGTGGAATTCTAATAAAAAGAAAAGATGTGTATGCAGAAGATCATGAAGTTCTTTATTCGCCTATAGGAAAATGTTTTGAAGCAAATGGTTAACAAGTATGATTTTCTTCTATTCATCTAAGAACCTCAAATGTTTTGAAGCAAATGGTTAACAAAAGTATGATTTTCTTCTATTCATCTAAGAACCTCCTTGATATCAATAAACAAACAACATAAGTTTCTACAAATCTCCGAAGGAACTCGAATATTTAAAACTTCGGAATCTAATATTATAAAGGTGACTTGATCAGGGAAAACTGCAAGAATGTGTATGACCAGTCTTGAGATGACACTTATGACTACTAAACCAAATAAACAAACCAACCTCTGATTTCAATAGTTGATCTGCCATTAGGCATTCTCTTAGTGTGTTGCTATGATATGAAGGACAATTCCCTTAGCCAGGTTGTGGGTCCATCCACTCAAGACATGCGACAGGTATATTATTTTGCTGAGAGAAGATAATACTCTTTTCTAATAATTTTATTAAAACAATGTTCTTTCGTATAAATAAATACATCTGTCTGAGTCAAATGTCAGAAAAGATTCACTTATATAGCTGCATTTGAATTTTCAGCAATATTCTGTTCGAGGAAGTACAAATTTCAAGTTTGTGTCCAAAAATCACAGGTATGCTAGTAGAATTCTAGTCGTCGTTATGTTTGTTTTTGATGGGTCAAACTCATATAAAAAGCACTTACGAATTAAGATAATTCTGAACCTTCTAGGGATAATGACAGTAAAAGAAACATATGATCACCTAAAGAACTTAAATTGACCTAAAGGACTTAAAATTGCTTTTTCTATTTTACAATTAACTTGATAGATCTCATCTTTTTCTTTCTTAGCTATGACCAAGGTTAATCAAAAATTATTTATAATACAAACTTCGTTGCAGTTGGCAATCTTGTTTTCTTGGCTAAAACTTCAGCTGTACACAAGGGTACTGCTTTTAGTTAGTATGCATATATTGCACACCAGACTAGACTTGCACTTGGGTAATGCTGCTACCATCTTAAGCCCTGTTGTTATATCAAAAATCATAAGTTATCATGAACCTTGACTGGACTTGCACTTGGGTAATGCTGCTTCCATCTTAAGCCCTAATTAAACTGATAACTATTATCATCTAACAACCCTTCTCCTTCCTTAAATAACAATGAAGCAGCAGAAACTTCTCATCAATAATAAAGAGAGAAAAGGAGGAATCACAACCAAATTTAAATAATCATAGATTTCCTAAATCCTTATCAGTTAGCACATACACGAGTTTCTGGTAAATGATTACCAAATAACAATCTCAGTGTTATCACCATCATGCTGCCTTCCTAGCTTTTAATTGGGCAGAGGAAGAGAGATGTTTCTATATTGAGTTTATTTGCGCATTGGACCAGTGTTATCAAATGCGCACTCGGGCGCGCGCCTCAGGCACAAGGCGCTTCGGCGCACAAGACCAGCGCCCCGCATTGGGCGCGGGGCACTCCACGTCAACCAGGCACGCGCCTGTGTGCACCTTGCAAGCGTCTTGCAGGAGGTGATCGCCTCAAGAAGTGAGGCGTTACTTCAGATATTAAAATAGTTTTGAGGTAAACCCAGTTACCATTTAAACCCAAAACCTAAATAACATTATCCTAACAACTAGGGCTTCTTTCTTTTCCATTCTATGCTTCTGTTCCCTTTTTTCCCTTGTCCAGCAGCTCCAGCGAGCGGTGATCGAGATCCACAAGCAGCGATCAAAATCCGGCTCTGAGGTATGTTTCCTTTCTCTCTTCATTTTCTTTTCGCTTTTTTGGTTTTTTCCTGTTGCTCCCTGTTTTCCTACTCAGTTCACTTTTTTTTCTTTTTATTGCTTCTTTTTTCTGCTTTTTTTTCTTTTCTTTTCTTTTTTTTTTTTTGCTTTCTTTTTCTTTTGTTTAGCCGGAGGTAAGTTTCCTTTCTTTTCTCTTCATTTTCTTTTCGTTTTTTTTCCTGTTGCTCCCTGTTTTCCTACTCAGTTCACTTTTTTATTCTTTTTATTGCTTCTCTTTTTTTCCTTTTTTTGCTTTCTTTTTCTTTTGTTTGAGACTCTGAGTTTGAACCGACTGCCCTATGCTTGCTCCAACAGTAACATTCACTAAAATTTGGTTGATTATTAGATATTTGTTGCTAGTTGCTATATTGTTCATTTAATATTGTTTGAGACTCATGAATATTGTTGCTTTGTTCAAGGACCGTGGTTGTTAGTTTTATAGTTTGCAAGGAGAAACATTGAATATGTAGTTATCAAGGGTTGGATTTATAATTTGTCATTACCATGTGTGATTATAACTTAACGTGTGATAATATAACTTAACGTAACTTCATTATTCAACTCCTAAATATTGTTTGCGACTTTTACATTAAATTTATGCTTGCTGCTACAGTAAATTTATGTTTGCTTCTTGCTATTTGCTGCTACAGGCTACTAGCCGATTTTCCTTTTGTAACATCTAAAGCGAAAATTAGCAATGTAAATGTTAGTGATGCAATACACTGATATGATTATGAATAATTTGTACGATTATGAAAATTAAAGTAGAAGTGTGATTTACTATTGATGATTACCTTCCAGATCTTGGAGATGAAAATATAGTAGAGATTCGATGAAGATGAGAAGCTTGAAGAGGGAGGAACAACTACAAACAAGCAACTAGAGACAAAGGGAAAGGTCCGGTGGCTCTTACTCATAGATCATCTTCCATAACGGCAAGAGGAAGGGGAACCTAAAGTCAGGGGCCCACCTCACCGCTCCCCTTCGCACCATTGAAGCTTATAGAGAAAGAAATTGCTTTCTCTTTGGGCTTGACTAGTTCGGGATCTTCCACAAAGAGGAATAGGCTGATGGATGATTTCTTACCTTTGATCCCGCACTAGAAGTCGCCAAGGATGATAGAAGACGCAAGTTGTGGCAAACATGTATTGATGAAAGCCTCAACAAAGATACAATAGCTAAAGTACATCAAGACATTGCTTGTTGGTGGTATCAAATTGGCATTCCCTTTAATGCAGCACGACTTAGGTAATTCAGAATTATATTGAAGTCTGTGGAGGTTTTTGGGACTAACTTGTAGCCTCCGACATTCCACCACTTAAGGGAGCCTTTGCTCAAGAAGGAGAAGAAATACACCGAATATTTGATGAAACCTCATAAAGAGAGGTGTGGGCCACCAAAGATTGTTGTTTCATGTCCGATGGTTGGAGTGATCAAAAGGACATGGCACTGTTCAATTTTCTCACGAGCTCTCCTCTTGGTACAATATTTCCTTCTTCTATTGATGCTTCCAAGGAGATTAAGACGGGTGAAAGGATGTATAAGATATTTGATAAGCAAATTAAGCTGATATGACCTTAGAATGTTGTGCAGATTGTTAAAAACAATCATGCTAGCAGGTAAAACTTTAGATATTGAGTTTATTTTCATTATGAGTAATTTATGCTTGTTATTCAATTCTGATCATGATTTTAATTTTAATATAGGACAATTGTTGGAAGCTAAATATCCTCATATATATTGGACCCCATATGCTGCTCATTGTATCAATCTTATATTGAAGGATATTAGTAAATTACCAATTGCGAAGTCGACCTTGAGTCGAGATATGAAGTTGACGGGATTCATATACTCACATAGGTGAGTTTTGAAATTGATGAGAGACTAACTATAGGGAGCTCCTCCCGACAGTGACACGATTTGACACTTTCTTTATGACTTTATCCATCATCCATAAGCAAAAAAACAATCTTAGAAAGATGTTCAACTTGGAGAAATGGAAACAAAGTAAGTGGGCAAGTATCCAAAGGACAAATCACTTAAGAGGATGGTTCACATATCTTCTTTCTTGAACAATATTATTTGTATTATTAAGCTCACGGCTCCTCTAATTCGTGTTTTGAAGCTTGTTGACAGTGAGAAGAGGCATGTTATGGGTTACATTTAGAGGCGATGGATAGATCGAAGGAGACTATTGCAAAAGCCTTTAATAATGATGCAACAAAATATACACTTGTTTTTTAGATCATTGATAAGAGGGGGCAAGATCATCTTTATCAGCCTTTGCACGTTGCAGGATACTACCTTAATCCAGCATTTTCTATGATCACCCTAATATAAAAAGGGATGATGGGGTTATGAAAGGCCTTTATCAAGTCACTGAGAAGATGGTGCCCATCAATGAGCAAGACAAGGTTAACAAACAGCTTGATATATATAGAAATGCTAGGGTCTTTTTGGTATGGATATAGCTAAGAGAATCAGGAAAAAGAAGTCATCAAGTAAATATCAATAATCTATCCCTCAATTTACTATGTGTTCTATAGGAAATAGAAATATGTTGCTAGCACTATCTAATGCACTATCTAATAATCTATATTGGTAGCTGATTGGTGGGAGTCTTACGGTACATCAGCTCTAGAATTGTAAAAGCTTGCTATAAGAGTCCGTAGCGTTACTTGTAGCTCCTCAAGTTATGAAAGAAATTGGAGTATTTTTGAGCAAATATGTTAAGTTTCTTTTAATACAACAAAATTGATTCATTCCTTTTAAAGATATAGTATATTGATTTGACTACTTTGTATGAATTACAGATACACAGCAAGAAGAGGAATAGATTGGATCGTAAAAGGTTGCAAGATCTTGTGTACAAGTACAACAAAGCTTTGAAGGATAGATTTTTGACTATAGAGAGTTATTAATCCGATCAAGTTGCCTGATATAGATGAGAGCAACGAGTGGTTGCTGGGGAAATTTGGTGAATGTGACTATGCAGAAAATGACTTGGACGAGGGTGAGGATGGCCTTATATTTGGTGTTATAGGAGATACAATGGGAGCTGAAAAGGATGATGCTAGACATTTATGGTCCACAAGTAGGGGTCGGGGATCTTTGAGTAGTGGTGGTTCATCATCGAGGAGGGAATCAATTTTAGAGTCGAAACATGAAGAAGAGTTTAATGAAGAGGAAACTAGGAGGAGGATATTCCCCTTGAAGGGGATGATGATGATGTTGAGGAGGATGATTAGAGTCATTAGACTATTATCTTGCTACTTATTTGCTTTATTTTAGTAGACTACTTAACTTTCATCGATATTAGTGAACTGCTTGGGTGTGTTAGTATTATGACCAAGACTCTATTTATGACTCTGGTAGTTTATATCATTTATTTTGAGTCATTAACGTCTTTTTTATGTGAAGTTTCATGACCACATGTTTTTATGCATGTTTGTATATCATGAAAAATTCTGTGTAGTGCGCCTTGCTTCACTAGGGCATGCACATCGTGTTGTGCATCGCGCATGTGCGCGTAAATTGACTTTGTGCCCCTGCATTGCACCTCAAGCACTGATAACATTGGATTGGACCTAAACCACTAGAGCCCCCAAAACTTGTCCAACTTAAATTATTTTAAAAATGTGAATCATGTAAAATTGCATCCAAACTTGTCTTCAGCAAAAATGCAATTATTCGTTTAAATAGTGGGTTTGTATTTGTTTTAAGGTATTATTCTACCCACCCCATAAATCATCCATTACCTATGCAGCTAGAGTTGGGATACAACTTCAGGTTTTATATTTGTCTGACACCCAAATTATCCTCTTTTTTCTCGAGCAATGGAAATAAAGGAAAAACTGTGTGCTCCAAATTCCAACTCAAATTCACCAACTACATCTCAGCTGCGTCATGTGGTGTCATGATGATCTGGAGATCAATCAATGTCTCAAACGGGATGAACACAAAGTGACACAAAGAACAAAAATGTTGATATGCACAATAAAGTTATGTTGACTTTGTCCTCGAAATGGGGGCAACAGGCATTTTCTCAGCTCTTTTTTCCCTAAGAACATAGAGATTGAGGAACTCCATAATCATATACATAAGCATGTATAAGAACATATCCTAATGTACACAGATCAGAAATCTCTGGAATTATGTCCTATATAATCATGACTTGTAACTAATTTGATTTTTTTGTAACTCGTATGTTTGGAGGTATTCATTTGCTCATATAAGTAATGTCAATATATATGCAAGAAGAGACTATAATTGAGGGTTGAACTATTTTTTTTTAATCGTTAATCATATTCAATACCTAACTAGCATCCACATCCAATTGAAGACACGTTCTATTTTTTATCAAACACAAATATCAAGTTCATATCCATGTAAATGGAAGAAACAAACATTAAATTCAAGCTTCCCCTTCAATCTCCCCAAAGGACACTTTGATTGCAACCTAGTTGAAAAATGTTAACACGTAAGAAGAGTTTGATTTTGATTTTATTTTTTTAATTTTTAGGTATCTGTAGGTATAATTGGGTTTGGTTGCTGATGCATTATGTCAGTAGCTCACTGTTTTGGTTGGGTTTGTTTACTATTACGTGAGGTTTTATTTGTTAAAGCAAGATGGATAGAGGAGTTGAAGAAATAGTTTTGAGATATAATAAGCATTGAGGCATATTCCTAGAACTGTGAGAAAAAAATATGAACGCGTACTGGATAGCAGAAGACATTACAAGAGATCAACACATCTCTTAACAATTGTTGCAAATAATTGCTAAATTGCTTCCTATTGTTAGGGGAGAAATTATCAAACTGAGACACAATTCTTAAAACGCATACTATAAAATTTGTTCCCATAAAAACTAACAGAAATTTCATGGAATTTGAGTAGTTATTTGAAAAGGAAAAGAGTTGAGAGTTCTTTGTTTTAGATTTTATTCCAAACATGAGATGGATGTCTCAATAGTCCAATGACATATAAAAGAAGAAACCCACCTTGGAAGAATACTCATTTACACAAGAAGATCACTCATGTAAACTTAGCTAAAAATTCAAGTGATGAAGAATGTTTTTGGGTTAATGATGATAGGTTTGTCAATGTAGACAAGAGGTATGGAGCAGATGAGGAGAAAGGCTATCAATGGGATGAAGGATCCCATACAAACTATGTAGAAAATCCATTATATGAAGAACAATAATGACTAGGATGAAAAGAATGGACAAGAATACAGAAGAAGTTGATGGATATGCTAACTTACAGGATGTGAATATAGAACAAAGGACTAGAGTATATTGTGTAATCACAAGGTGGTCTATGCCAAGTCATACCGTCAAAGAATTGGAGTCATTTGCCTCCCCAACCCCCATGCCTGCAAGCCTAAATCCTGCATTGCAAACCATAGTAGCAATTCTCATTAAACCCAGAGCTTCCACCTTCATTAAACCCTATACATGATTAGGATAGATTATATAATTGTGAATCGTTTATAATCAAGTTTGGAGATCAAGTTATGGATGATTTACAAGGGTTTTTATAAGTTTGAGAAGAGAGAGCCACTAATAATGGGTTTTGGGGGAAAAACATAACAACTGGGGGAGACGAAAAGAACTCGAGTATTGTTTTTTTCAAATTTGAATTAGAAGTTAAGTTAAATTTTGAATTTAAACTCAGAGAAAAGGATGACTAGAAAATGAAGTCAAAGTTAAGTTTGATGGTGTATTTCTCCCAATTCACACAGCTTACCATAGGAACTAATTTGAAGTAACTGATATGAATGGGGATCAGTGTTTTCAATGCGCGAGGCGCAATGCGGGGCGCAAAGCATCTTTACGCGCACATGCGCAAGGCGCAACGCGATGCGCGCGCCCGAGTAATGCGAGGCGCACACCACACACATAATATTTCAATATATGTAATCAAGCGCGAAAGAACATGTTTTTAGAATTTACATGAAAAATATCAAGATAAATAATATCTTGCTACAAAATCACAATATATTGCCTTAATTTCTAATGCTAACACCCAACATACAACATAGTAGCAAATTTCATAAATTTTCAAATCAAATGTTAAATCAAGACTAATATCCAAACAAAATATTAGTAATGGTCCTCAATTGAAGGTTGTTAAAAAAAGCCCAATTGATTTATTTTTCTTTTTGGGATATGGAATATCAAGTATAAAGACTCGATTGAAATATTAACAAACAAAACTATATGAGAAAATGTACTATATGCATCCTACACAAAGTACGGATGTACGCGAGGCGCAAAAGATGCTGCTGCATCAGATGTGGGGCGTTTCGCCATCGCCCCGCATCGTAAGGCGCATGAGGCGCAATAAGGTGCGCGCCTTTGAAAACACTGATGGGGATACTACATTGCAATTCCAATGATATGTAGAGCTAATTTAAAAATATAAAATCCCAAGTGACAAACATCTAAAAAATCCTAAAGGAACGATAATGATGTGCGTAATGGATGAAAAGGATTCTTTGAAATTTCAAGCTACAAAGTGATAAGCAACCAACAATCAATTGAAATCTCTTTAGTTATTGGAAACCAGTTATATGTGTGTTACATTAGTTGATTCAATTGACAAATTGTGCCAGTTTGAAAGTGATGCAACCAAAAGGGTAGTCCATCAAGTGTGGGAGGTGAATATTTAAGAGATTAAAAAAGAAAGAAACATTTTCTAGCACATTTTGATACTGATGAATGAACTTGCTAATACCCAGAGTTTGTAAACGAACTAAGGTCGTATAGAAGTTTTTCACTTTAAAATAATCATACAGTAGGTGATCTTACAACAATTATGACAATATGCTAACATCTTGAAGATGAATTCCACTATGCATAAAAAATTGAAATTTTTAGTGCATGTCATTTTACTACTTCCCACAACTTTAAAGAGAGAAGCAAGGGAAGAAGGAATGCACGCCAAAATAGTTCCTTCCTGATCAAAATTTCATTAACAACAGTTCCTTTGCTGTCTCAAAACTTATTCTATGATGATCTTTTTGCTAGAAATGAAGGGCTTAGATAAATGGCAAAGGATCTATTTTAAGACTGTACATTTTGAATAGTAGTCTTTTCATATATCTTTTAGATCCTATGACATTTCTCCCTTAACCATTGCCCCAGCCGCCCCCCCGCCCCCCCCCCGCAAAAAAAAAAAAACTTTTTTCTAGAAAAATGTAACATATAATAGACACATAAAAGACACACACTTACATACTAGAAGAAAATTTTATTCAATAACTGATACAAGGTAAATTTTTGGTGACTAAGAGAAGCTACAGTCCAAACATAACAAAATGACATCGCTTTCTCCTCTCACAGTATTATAACTCTACCCTCAACCGGAATCCTCCATAAATCCCAACATAGACCTAACTAAACAGAAATGACTATGTCAATCATTTGTTTCCTCACCTTCACCAATATCCATTCCCGTCCTCTCAAAAGAATTTACAACTTTTTGAGTCCAATAGTCAATTCCAACAATCAAATACAACCATAGAAAGTCCGTTACCTGCCCCCAAAAAATAATCATACTACTAGGTTTCATAGTTTCATGAGTATAACGATTCACTATCATCAATTTAATTCCTAATCATCTAAAAAAACAAATACCGAAATAAAGCTAAACACATCAAACAATTAGCGATCAACTCAATAGCATTAAACAGTAAACAAGTTTCACCGTTTTTTAACTTTAGCACCCTAAAATGCGAACAATTTGATGTTAATTTTGTTCAAGAATTTCAATATAGTAAAGTGAATGAAATTTGAGGAACAAAGTTTAGGTCTTTGGGCATCAAATTTGTCAAAATAGAACTTTAGGGCATCAAACTTAAAAAAGGTCGCAACTTTAGGATATTAAATTGCAAATAACCAAAAAGAAAACACAGAATCTAAAAACTCACAGCATCAGAAGCAGCAAGAACAGTCAAAAGGGCAAAGAGGCGTTCCTCCGGCTTCGGGATTGCCGACTCCCAACTCCTCGGCCGAGTACACAGTCAGCCCATCCGCAGTCTTCCTCCGCTTCCTCGAAGAACCCTCGCCTTTTTCTGATTCCTTCGTCGAGTTCTCTCTCTCGATCTTTTTCTTCTTCGTGGGCTTCTTGCTTTCCTTTTCCTCGAGGCTTGAAGGATCCGCTGATGGCTGCTCCTTCTTCCTCTTCTTCTTCTTATCATCCTTCGCTGCCCTGAATATTTCCTCGATCTCGTTCACAGGCTTCTCCTTCTTCTTCGTCTTCTTCTGTTCATGTAGTTTAGGTTTCTTTGCTGAGTTCTTTCCATTGACAGCAGATTTAGCAGCAGGAGCCATGGAAGAGAGAGGGAGGGGGTTAGAGAGAGAGAGAGAGAGAGAGAGATGGTAGGGTTTTGCTGCAGGTTTCAGCCCAGGAGTCTTTTCCAAGTTGAGTGGGCTGGGCTTGGCATATTATGGCACGGAACTGGTCCCTATAGATTAGAAACAAATTATTAATCCAATCGAATCGAGTATATGAGAACGACAATATTTGTAATCGAGTAACTTTTTGGTTTTTTTTTAAATGTTTTTGGTAATCAATGTGATTTTTTCTTGTTGTGTTTTCATAGAAAAACAGGATGTCATGGTGTTTTTTTTTTTAAAGTGTTTTGAAAACACCATTTTAAAAGTTTCAAATAGATGTGTTTATCATATATCATTATGTTCATGGGAACTATAAAATTTGAAATTGTTATAAAAATTGACAAAACAGAGATTTAATAGCAAAAATTGAACTAAAAAACTGAAAAACAATAAAATTTTACCTGAATTGAAGGTGCTCGGAGGTGAGGATTTGGGGAGGACAAAAAAGCTAGGGTTTGAGCTCGGGTATTGTTTGGTGATGAGAGAGAGCTGGGGAGGAGAAGAGGAGAGGTGTAATGACCATAAATTTTTTAATATTGATTTGAATAATTTTTCTGGAATTTTAAATATTAAATTATTATTTTTTGAAAAGAGTATTTTTTTTCCCTGTGTTTTCCTCTCTCACCTTTAACCACTCTATCTCTCTCTAGTCTATTATCTCTCCTTCCTACCCCACTTCCTTATTTTCCTCCTCATTTCCTGCACACCCCTCCCTCGTGTTCCCCCCTGCTCCATCTCTCTCCCTCTCCTACAAATCTCTTCCTCTAAGTTCTCTCTCTCCAACTCCATCTCTCACTCCCTCTAATCTCTTCCTCTTAACTCCTGCTCCTCTCTCTTCCTCTAAACCCACAGCCCCACCTCAGACCCGCCTCCACCTCCAGGCTCGTCACAGTTCACACCCAACCATCGTTGTCTCTCCTCTTCACCGTCCAACTCCATCGCCCTCAGCCTTGACGATAGACCCCTCCTCCTCCCTCCTCAACTCCTCCCTCAGCCCTTCATCACCCCGCCTCTAGCAACCGCCACCGGCACTTCTAGCCGCTGGTAAGCCCCGTCGGAGCCCACCAAACACCTTGATGACCCAGGCAACCTCCTCCCACCTCCCGCAATCCCAGACAGCAGGGAAAGGCTCCGAACAGCGAGGAACAAGCCCGATCGGCGAGCAACTGCACTGCAAAAACTGCATCTTTGTGTCAAATTTGCACGCACTTTTCGATCACCTCCGACCTCCGTTTCCGTCGATTTCTTCTCCGATGAGTAGCCCTATATGTTGTCTATCACCTCCAATTTGTATCACGCTCTAACTCACTCTCTATCTCTCTCAGTATCATCCAAAACATCGCTCGACGACAAGCAGTTCCCAGATTCCGATAGTTTTCTGCTGACTTCACACACGCTTTCCGATCACCTCCGGTCTCTGTTTCCACCATCGTCTTCGTCGGTGTGTAGCCCTTTATATTGTTTATCACACGGTATCTCGCTCTCGCTTGGGCTCATTGTCTACCTATTGTTATGTAACTTCGAATATCGCTCATCGTTATTATAACATCTTTTTTGTATCCTAACTGATTGACTTTCCGGCGAGCCCACGGAACTTGTTGTGACCGGTCCAGCCACCCTGATGAACCTGTGAACGTGGGGGCAGTGGACGCGGTTTCACAACCGCGTGAGTGGACACGGATGCCCACGAATTTCGGTACCAGGCCCACCCGAATCAGCCTATATATAGGCTTTTGTTTCCTAGGGCAGATAGCAAGGAGTTTTGTTTAATTGTGATTTTCTTTTGAGGCTGAGGCAGAGGAAAAAGTAAGGGCAGTGCACGGAGGATTTTTTTGATTGCTGCTGTCTTCAATTGGCTGAGCAAATACGAAGGCAGAGGGGAGATAGCGGCTGGAGGAGATTTAAGTGCATGCTTTTGTTTGCTTTAGTAGAGAGATATTGTGAGGGATTTGAGAGTTTGTTTGAGGGTTTAGTTTGTGAGTGATTGTAAACCCTAGTTGTTTTCTCTCCCTCTATTAGTAGATCTCCCCCCTCCTTGCCCCGTGGACGTAGGCAATTTGCCGAACCATGTAAAAATTAGTTGTATTGCTTTTGTGTGATTTGTAATAGCTTTTTAGGTTCCCTCGACGCGCAGTCCTAGAGCTGACGAGAGGAAAAGCTAATATCCTACTTTGATAGGATATTAGGCTTCAGATTCTTGTTCCCTTTGAGAAACAAGAATTATTATTGCGACCTGACTCTCTTGTTGTACTGCCGAAGTGCTGCCGAAATTTCCGCTGCGCGCAACAAGTGGTATCAGAGCCTAGATTTCAGATCTAGGGTTTTGGAGTTTGGTGGAGAAAGATTCTTGTGTGAAGCTTAGTTCTTGGAGTTCTCGGCTTCGGTGGAGATAACATTAGGAGTTGCCGTTGGAGATTTCGCTTTCCTCGTGTGGTTAGGAAATCTATTTGGAATTCGATCTAGGGTTCAGTTGGGTGGTTCCTAATTTCTATCAAATTTGTTCTTTCTCTACAATTTAGAGTTAGTTTGTAATGGGAGAAGAAGGTGAAAGCAGCAAATCGATGGCGAGTACAATACAAGTTGGTTTTCAGAACACTAAGATTAGTGTGGTGAAGTATGATGGCAAAATCAACGTTGGTTTATGGATGAGCGACGTACAGGATGCGCTTAATGCTCAGAATTTGGAAGAGACCATTATGGTCCACGAAAGACCACCTAAATATGAAGAGACGGTATGGGAGAAGATGAATAGAAACGCTTGTGGGGTGATCAAGTCCTGTTTGGAACAGGAGCTGAAATATGATGTGATTAGGGTGACGTCTGCAATGAAGATGTGGGAAATTCTCAACAACAAGTATCTCACAAAGAGTGTTGATAACAGGTTGCACTTGCTGCGAAGACTCTTCAGATTTCAGATGTCCAGAGGCACCTCGCTTGCGGCTCATGTAAACAACTATACGAAATTGTTGTCGGACTTGGCGAATGTTGATAAGAAGATATCGGATGAGTACAAGGCGATTATTTTGTTGGGCTCCTTACCGGATGAGGAGTATGATACATTCGTGCTCACTTTGTTGAACGAGAGATCTTCTATCAGCTATAGTGAAGTGACTAACGCTTTGACAAATTACGATTTGAGGAGGAAGGACAAGGAGACTTCCCGTGCTAGCACTTCAGGCGAGGCCTTGTCGACGAGAGGAAGAAGCCCATATCCGAAAGGTGGTAATAGAGGGAGGTCAAAGTCAAGAGGCCGCCGCCAATTAGCAAAGAACTAATGTGCATTCTGTAAGGAGCAGGGACATTGGAAGAGAGACTGTCCGAAGCTCAAGGAGAAGGAGAATGGCAAGAAAAAAGGCCCAAAGGCCAATGAGGTGAATATTGTGAAAGGCGATGATTCCGATGATTCGTGCTTTTCTCTATTGATTACTCCGGAGGTGAACCATGTGGATACATCAGATTGGATGCTTGATTCCGACGCTACTTATCATGTGACCCCTAGGCGAGACTGGTTTACATCTTTTGAGAAAGTCGACGGGAGTGTTGTTGTTATGGGAAATGATCAATCCTGTGGCGTTTGTGGGATAGGTACCGTGCGGATTAGGATGCACGATGGAGCAGTCCATGAGTTAAAGGAGGTGAGATTTGTTCCTCAACTGAAGAAAAATCTTATCTTAGTTGGAGCTTTGGAGGCAAAGGGATTCAAGGTGACTTTCGAAAACGCTGTAGCGAAGGTTACTAAGAGATCATTGGTGGTGATGAGGGGAGTCCGCAATCGAAATTTGTATTATCTGAAGGGAAGCACCGAAATTAGCCAGGTTGCTTCGGCTATTTCAGAAGCGGACATGAGCAGACTTTGGCACTATAGGTTGGGGCACACAGGTGAAAAGTCACTGCATGCATTGTGCAAGCAGGGACTATTGAAGGAAGCCAAGAGTGGGAAGATTGAGTTTTGTGAGCACTGTGTTCTTGGCAAGAAGACGAAGGTGAAGTTCGGGACTGCCATTCATCAGACGAAGGGCATCCTGGACTACGTGCACAAAGATGTTTGGGGTCCCACCAAGACTGCATCACTTGGTGGTCGACATTGGTTCGTCACTTTTGTAGATGACGATTCTAGGCGTTGTTGGGTGTACACCATGACGAAAAAGAGTAAAGTCCTAGATTTGTTCGTGGAGTGGAAGAAGAGATTGGAACTGCAGACGGGGAGAAAGATCAAGATGTTGCGATCCGACAACGGTGGTGAGTATACTTCTGACCCCTTTCAGCAGCTATGTCGAGACGAGGGCATAGAGAGGCACTTCACAGTTAGTCATACACCGCAGCAAAATGGGGTGGCAGAGAGGTTGAATCGGTCTTTATTGGAGAAGATCCGATGCTTATTGTCGCAGAGTGGTTTGGAGAAGATCTTTTGGGCTGAGGCACTTACATATGCGAGCCACCTCATTAATAGGCTGCCTTCATCTGCGATTGAGGGGAAAACCCCTATGGAGATGTGGTCGGGAAAGCCAGCACATGACTATGATCAGCTCAAGGTATTTGGGTGCTCTGCATATTATCATGTTAGAACTAATAAATTGGAACCTCGAGCTAGGA
>BQKN01001097.1:79696-133337 GCA_022839385.1 Asparagus kiusianus
CGTTACATATAACAGTACTCAGCAACACTTAATATCACCATAGTTTGTATTACACGACCACAATTCTCACACACCTTTTACACTGTATTTTTATATAACAACCCAGTTTGTATAACTTTATCATCACTCTCATTTACAACTAGTCAAACAGCAATGACTTCTCACCATACACAAGGACTGGTGATGTGATATGCATTAAGAATTGTAATAATATAGAATGACGTGAGTAGTAGGAGACCGCATGAAATGCTAAATAAAATTGGTGTAAAAGTTGTGTATGGAAAATGACTTGGTATAATGTGTCTGTGATAATATGTGTAAAAGTGACAATGAGTGTATATGGTAATATCTATATATGTACATGTTGTGTACATATCTATTTTATGCTAAAAAAAGAATTATTAAAAAAGGAATATTTTAAAGATTAGTTTAGAATAATTATGATGAGAAATAATTTAAAAGAATTTATTTTAGAAATGGATTATTTGAATTAATAAATTTATGATCGTGTAATTGATAGTTGTAGAACACGGCATTTTATGTGTAAAACAACTGCTAATTTCTATAAGAAGTTTAGAGATCCGAATATAAAATATTGATGAAATTGTTTTGCATGCATATATATATATTAAAGTTACTGTTCACAGTTACTGTTTATAATTTATGATTCTTGATTTTAATTATGTATTATTGCATAGAATTAGTTTTATTTATTTATTATTTCTTGTTATGACTGAGAACCATTAGGTGTTCATGATTTTAGTGACTTTGCGCATCATGAACAAAACCTAGAGACATGTGTGTGCGTTGACTTAGAAACACAAGAATCGTTGAGATGGGAAAGTCATGGTTCATGTGATCGGATGTGGTGGTTGATGTATCTTCCAGACTCGTACCAGTGACCTATTTCGTTCTGGGGTTGGTCTGTTGAGCTAGTAGCTTGTTTCGTCACTTTGTTTCGTCACCTGAGTTTTGCTTGAGTTCGGACAGGCCGAAATCGGATTGTGTGCAGTCCTCTCACCGACTGTTTTCCGGGATTGGATGTACGTAGAGGATTTATGAACAGACAGTTTCCGATGATACGAACGTTAACTCTATGTGAGATATGGACCAGTGAACCATTATAGGATGACTAGTTATATGACCTCGTTACTTAGATGATTGTGGTTTCTTCTGATTATTATACTCTAGTAGTGGATTGCATTTAGATTATTAGAATTCCAGTGCCATGCTTCTATTATTATTACTGTTATTGTATTGGTCGTTCGACCGTTTCTATTCTTCATTGTGGGATCTTGCCTTGTGCCATGCACACTGACGTACTCCTATTCTCTCGGGATGTATGTCAGATTTAGAGGACAGATAGATTCAGCAAGAGCCAGAGCATTCTCAGTAGGAGTGTTTCGCGACAGAGCAGAAGAAAAAGCCGAAGCTTAGTTATTTCTTTTAATTAGTTGACGGTCCTAGTTTACTTTAGTAGCACTTTCCATTTCCACTTGATCAATGTATTTTTATTTTTCTCCTGTATTTCAGTTGGATAGTTTGTATCATGGCATGTTTGACCCAAATATTATGTCTGGGATGATATTTTATTTGTGACATGGATCATTTTATTCTGAGTTGTTTATTATATTCTTGTTAACTGCGATCGGGGACTTGTGACTTCGCATTATATTGCTTGACGCTTAGCATAATAGATTGAGTAGAAAGGGTCTAGTACTTATTTATCCTTAGTCTGATACGTCACGGGCTTGTTCGCGTTCCGATTCTCTGGTATTTTGTGAAGCGGGGCGTGACAAGGGGTTCCAACGGTGGAGATCAAACGAGGAGGGGCTTCGGCTCTGGCGATCGAAGGAGGGAGATAGGGTTTGAAGGCGGTAGCGACAACGAGATGCCGGCAATGCAGAGGCAGCAATAGCAACTCGAAGGCGACAACGAGTCGGAGGCGGCAACAGCAACTCGGAGGAAGCGGTAGCGGAGGTGGCGACGAGATGTTAGGGCTTGGGTGAAAAAAAGACACAGGAACTCAAAACACCTTTTTGGTGTTTTGAGAAAACCGTTTATTTGTGGGATTTTTAATGGGTCAAGTCAAAAAACACCCTAGTTACCAAACACATTTTATTCTTTTTTTTAAAAAAAAACAGAAACGACAAAAACACCCCAATTGTCAAACGCTCCCGGATATTAGCCCCTTAAATATTTGTATTCCCTCAAATATTAATTTATAGTTTAATTATAGTAGTCATAGTCATACGGTCAACGTAAGAGGGTCTAGCCGAGTTGGTAAGCTACCTATGAGTAGTGTGCTAAGGTCTTAGGTTCGATTCTCCTAAGGAGCTACTAACACAGAGAAAATGTGAAAGTCGACTATCCATTTATGGTTAGACTAAGGGGCTGTTTGGTTGCACACTTTTTGAGAAAACTTTTCTCAAAACATCTGACAATGATAAATTTATAATTAAAAGTTTTCTAGAGATTGCTGTAAATTGTGTTTGGTTCAACAAAAAATTTACAGAAATATTTTCTATAAAATATCAAAACCTACCAAATTTTACAAAAAGCAATTTCCTCTCAAAATGAGAGGAAATCACTAGAAATCTGACACATACCATATTTAATTAAAAACCTACCAAATCTTGTTATTTTCTATAAAGTTATGAGCTATTTTCTTGTTTTGAACCAAACAAGCAAAGTACAAAAAACAAGAAAATTGGTACTTTTTGATTTCTCAAAACTTTTCCTATAATTTTTTTTAAGAAATACAAGGAAATCATATTTTAGGTGGAAATCAGTCAGGAGTTAGCAATTAAGATGAAGAAATAACTCATATCAGCATATTGAGGTGACGTAGGAGACTAATATCAAAATATATAGATTTTGGGGACTAATTTCAAAATCCTAATGATTTAAGGAACTAATGTTTATAAACCCAAAAATAATATAAAGATTTTGGGGACTAATTTAAAAATCGTAACGATTTAAGTAGCTACCTTTTTAAAACCCTAAAATTTTAAAAATGCTCTTGTTCCTACTTGTTCCTAAACGAACTAGCTTCATCCCTTCTTTCCTGGACAATTTTAGTCCCCCACATACTTTCTAAAATATTGATTGTTATCTGCTAAGCCTATCAAACTAATTTGAGTTTCATTTGACCCCATGAACTATCGCTTTTCTCTTTTAGACTCATTTGAAACACACATGAAGTAGTAAACACGAAGTGGTAGCTAGATATAATTTGATAGCTCATAGGGTAAATATTGATGAAGTAATGGTTTGGGGTTGCGAGCTATGGAGCAAGCTGAGACAATAAAATAGTTCTGAGGACAAGCAGTGAATAATTCAATAGTTTAGAGGGTATATAGGAACTAAAAATAGTTTAATGAGTAAGAAGAGACAACGATGAGTCAGATACTTAAAGCTTTTTTTTGGGGGTGGGGGGATTATCGAAAAAGTACATATTTTTTTCGCTTATTTACTAATTAATAAAATGGTTTCAAATCAAATTTAATTTTTTTTTCATTCAGATAAATTCGCAATATAACAGTACAAAACAATAAAGAAAGAAAAGCCAAATAAAATACCCTTTAAGAACCATGCCACGCAGGGGCGGAGTTGAATGGGTGCCCCTGGGTTCCCAGGACACTAGTAAAAACTGATTATTTACCAGAGAGCACATATAAAAATAACAAAAGTATAGATGGTTTAGCGGAAAAGGGTCTCAAGGAACCCAGCATGCGCGCGGGTTCGAATTTTCTCAGCTTAATGATGTTGTGCCTCGAGAAACCAAAACAATCGCCGAAAAAGATAAAGAACCAATCACAATCAACAGCACAAACAATCCAACACCAATTTTACGTGGTTCGGCGAGATGCCTACGTCCACGGGGCAAGGAGGGGGGAGTTTTCACTATTAGAAATCAAGAGGAACAAACTAGGGTTACAAATCTCTCATAAACCATCAACAATCAACTCTCTCAATCTGCTCAAATTCGTCCTTGCTCTTAGCCCTAAAAAACACCCAAAGGGTATTTATAGGAACCCAAAACGAAACGGGTCAGCAAACCAACCCAACTTAAAACCGCATCGTCGGTCGACCGGTACGGTCGACCGCGATCCATCTTCGGTCGACCGACCCGGTCGACCGGCCCCATCCAGCAGCTCGCTCCAATGTCCAGAGAGTCGTCGGTCGACCGCGTCGGTCGACCGGCCCTGATCCAAAAAACCCAGTAACTTCTGTGCACGAATTCGGTCGACCGGTACGGTCGACCGCCCAACCTGTAACCTCAAAATCTGAACCTGAGCCCTGCGCCAATCTCTTCAAATCTCCACCTCGGCGAAGATTCTCAAATCTGAGCCGACACCAAACAAACCAATACCTCAACTGCTGCATCCAGTACGCCATGGCAACGGACTCATGACAACGGACTCCAATCACAACACGTCGAGATCCAAACGGGAGTGCGAACACTCAACCCCAAAACAACTGTGTCTACTCACCAGATCGAACTGAGCCAACACCAACCAAACGGGAGTGCGAACACTCACCCAAACCAATAGTGTCTACTCACCAAATCGGCTGCATCAAAACTGACTGCCTACGTATCCTCTCTGAGGAATCAAGCCTTCACGTAGTTCACCCGATGGCCTCCAAAGGCCCTCAATCCAACATGCGGCTGATAGCATCAACAACGGCCCCAAACTGAAGCGAACCAAACACCTCCACCTGAGGTGAAACAATGGCCGTATCCAAAACATATCCACCAGCTGCATCCAAATCAACCAACTCATCATCCGCATCCAAATCCAAATGACTCACACGCTGTGTCACCTCAGCTGGAATCTCCAATAATGCAGAATGACCTGGAGTACGTGGAATAATCTCCACCCAACGTGGAGTAGCATCACTCTCCACCTGCTGTGATATCCAAACGACCTGATCAACACTCTCCACCTGCCGAGAGTCCAAAGTGACAAACCTGTTCAGACCAAACTCAGAAGCTCCCAACTGATAGCCAAATGAACTTCTGAATCCCAAATGCGCAATCGGATCCAAACTCACATCCACAATGTGACCAAGTGCTGGGTAGCCAAATATCCGACGCCAACCAAAAACTGAAGCAGCTCCACCAGATCTAACAATACTATACGCAGCAGTCGGCAACCTCATAAGATAGCCCAATCGTGTCGAAGCCCGAAAACCAGATCCACTGCTCGACAACCAACGCCGATCCTCCTCCAGAAAAGAACGGCCCACTAAATCTGCCATCTCATCACGTCGCCCCACTGTCTCCTCTCCTCTGAAGTGTCTCCAACTGCCATGAGCTCGGCACCAATGCAAGAAAGGACTCCTACTAGAATAAGTACGACTGGTAACCTTTCTGCCCATACACCTCCTCCAACTATTGCGGACTACTAGGGCTTTATTCCAACGGGACTTGGTTGCAACCCAAATATGCCTAGTACAATCCCCAATATAGGAAACAAGATAACGATTACCTCCCGATGATGCCTCCTCGGAAAGCCCCCCAATGCCTGACTGAACACCTCCAATAAGACTCCTCGATCGGTGGATAGAAGTGCTGAACTCCACCTGAGTCTCCTCGCTCATCCCAATGTGCTCGCAGGACTTCAATCTGCAGGTCATAGCACTCCTCAACAATCTGTGCACGGTGTAACCAACAATATATCCCAGCACCAAACAACGCCACAGTCTAGCCATAGAAGTCGTCAGCTCTCTATCAAACACCGTGCTCCCAAGCAAATAGTATAAGTTACTCCTCCTGACGCCCTTCATAACAATCATGGACCCTGATGTGACCTTCAAGTAAGAATCCGCCAAAGTCACCCTATAGCCTGATGCCTCCAATACCCCAAGTGAAATGATGTTCTTCCTCAGTTGAGGAACGAACCTCACATCAGCCAGCTCCCGAACCATCCCGTCACTCGTCCTAATCCGAACGGTACCAATACCACCAATAGGGCACCTGTGATCATTACCCATAAAAACAGCATCCCCTCTTTCCAACTCCTGAAAGCTGGAGAACCAATCCCTTCTAGGGCATATGTGGTAAGTAGCACCCGAATCCAACATCCACTCGGTGGAGTCGGCAACATCAACTGACGGAAGAGCAGGGCACGAATAGCCCGAAGAATCTGAATCTGAAACATCGCCACTAGCCTTGGCAACGTTCACCTCTGAAGCTTGGATAGCTTTCCCTTTATTCTTCACAGCTTGCAATTTTGGGCATTCGGCTTTCCAATGTCCATCCTCTCTACAAAAGGCACACTGATTCTTACCAACTGCATGATGCCCCCCTCTAGACTGCGACCTTCTTCCACGGTTTGGACTTTTAGCTCTTGCAACCAATGCCCCCGTAACCGGCTCAATGGAAGTCTCCTTGTCCTTCTTTCGAAGCTGATAGTTCACAAGGGCTGCGGTGACCTCACTATATGAAAGAGATGCCTTTCCATTAATAAGAGTGAGGACGAAGGTCTCATATTCCTCATCTGGCAAGGAACTCAACAATAGCAACGCCTTATCCTCATCTTCAATCTTGACATCTACATTCGCCAAATCTGCAAGTAGCTTCGTGTAGTGGTTCATGTGATCACTTATGGATGTCCCCTTCTTCAATTGGAAGCGATAAAGCCTCCTCTTCAAATGCAAACGATTTTCGACGCTCTTTGTCAAATATTTGCCCTCTAGGACCTCCCAAATCTTCTTTGCCGAAGTTTCATTCATCACATCATATTTAAGGTCTTGGGTAAGGCAAGACCTAATCACACCACACGCCGTTCTATTCATTTTATTCCAAACCTTTTCTTCAACGTCGGCCGGTTTCCCGTCCAACTCCAATGTATCTTCCAAATTTTGCGCATTTAGCGCATCCATGACTTCGCATCGCCAAAGTCCAAAATTATTTGTGCCGTTGAACTTTTCCACATCTATCTTCATAGAATGTATATTCAAACTTTGGACGGCCTTCACACCAGAAGAACCCTCCCCACTTTTATCTTTTTCAGCCATATATCTCAAAGCACCACTAAACCAATGCGGAAACAAACGAGAAATAGATCCAAACTGAAAAAAAAGATGAGATTTTTACCAAAAAGATCCCACCTTTATCACCAACTGAAGCCCTAGACGAACTTCCAAAGCGATCTACTCCTCCAAAATAGCCCAAGCGTAGCCCGAGCTCTGATACCAATTGTTGTGCCTCGAGAAACCAAAACAATCGCCGAAAAAGATAAAGAACCAATCACAATCAACAGCACAAACAATCCAACACCAATTTTACGTGGTTCGGCGAGATGCCTACGTCCACGGGGCAAGGAGGGGAGAGTTTTCACTATTAGAAATCAAGAGGAACAAACTAGGGTTACAAATCTCTCATAAACCCTCAACAATCAACTCTCAATCTCTCCAATTGCTCCTAGGATAGAAGCCCAAATAAAACTCTCTCAATCTGCTCAAATTCGTCCTTGCTCTTAGCCCTAAAAAACACCCAAAGGGTATTTATAGGAACCCAAAACGAAACGGGTCAGAAAACCAACCCAACTTAAAACCGCATCGTCGGTCGACCGGTACGGTCGACCGCGATCCATCTTCGGTCGACCGACCCGGTCGACCGGCCCCATCCAGCAGCTCGCTCCAATGTCCAGAGAGTCGTCGGTCGACCGCGTCGGTCGACCGGCCCTGATCCAAAAAACCCAGTAACTTCTGTGCACGAATTCGGTCGACCGGTACGGTCGACCGCCCAACCTGTAACCTCAAAATCTAAACCTGAGCCCTGCGCCAATCTCTTCAAATGATAGTTTGGTGGCTTATGTTGAGAGAGATGTATTTTCCACCATTACCGATGCATCTATAGGACACCATAGGATTAAAATCCTGGCTCCGTCACTGATGCCACGTGACACTTCTCGAAATCAAATTCCACTATATTTATATCGGTGGTAAAACTTGTTGCAAGATCCTTTTCAATTTAAATAAGTAAGTTGTTTACAACAAATCTACTAACCATTGCGAATCCTTGTTTTTTTTTCCGCAATTTTTACAGTTGAAAATGATTCGCTTCCCGATAACGGCATAAACAAGAAGTGGCAAAACAAACCGAAAATAACTTTTGCCTTTTCTGTAAATACTAGTACCTCGGCATAACTCAATACGGTCGACATATTTATCTGGAAGATTTACTTTCTTAGATTCAGTTTCAAACGCGAAGGCGAAAGGCATCTAAAACGTGATGGCTTTTTTACTCCCATCGGTGGGGACCCTAACCTTTATTTACCGGGACTCGGCTATCGCGCTCATACGTCCCAGGGTTTTTGACTTTCGACGGGTGCTCGGCTCGGCGCTCGGGTCGTTGGAACTGGCCCGCTCGCCTTTGCTCTGGGATTACGGGCGGGCCCCGCATCGAATGAGTTTCGGGGGCTTTTGGGGGGCGTCCGAGGATAGCGGATCTCAGAAAAAAGGAGGCGGTAAATAAATCCTACGAAATCCCCGTCGGCGTTTTCCCATCCTCCCCGCCTCAAATAACCGACCGATCCCTGAACCGGACTCAGCAGCCCACCACCATGCCTTTAAAACCTTCCAAGAAAACTCCCCAGCCCCCTACCTCCTCCTCCTCCTCCTCATCCTCGAACCCCAAAACAAGCCCTAACCCTAAATCCCCCAAACCCCCCAGATCCCCCAAATCGAGATCGAGGCCAAATCCCACGGCGATGTCCAAGGACCAGTCGCCGCCAGAGACCAGCCGCAAGCGCAGGTCCCGGGACGCCGACGACGACGACGCCATCACCATCCTCAACGCCGTCATCGACTTCCGATCCAAGCACGGCGGCAGCGCCCCGACCCCCACCACCATGAAGCCCGTCTTCGACGCCGTCGAGGGATCGCTCCGCCGCGAGCTCACCTTCGACCAGCTCTACAACAAGTTCAGAACCCTGAAGCACCGGTACTACAGGACCGTGCAGTCCGGCGTGGGCCCCACGGAGTTCGACCGGGCCTTCTTCGACCTCTCGGTCCGCGCTTGGGGCGAGAAGAAGCCGAAGGAGGCCGAGGCGAAGGTCGAGAATCGGGATGATGGTGATCAGCAGGTTGAGGAAGAGGAGCAGGAGGAGGGGGAGGAGGAGGAGAAGGAGAATTATGAGGATTACGATCCTGGTGATTCTTTCAAGTATTTGACCGATCAGATGACTAAGTACTTCAAAAGGGAGGGGCTTTCTTTGGCAATGTTGGAATTGGGATTGAAGCATATGGATAGATCAAAGGCGGCGGCTTTGGAGAAGAAATGGAGGGAGCACTTTCAAGAGGAGTTGAGGATCGAAGCTGAGTACTGTGATTTGAAAAGAGAACTTCTTGATGCTCTTGTTGCAGGCCAAAAGGGCGCGAATTCGTGAGGATTTCTTTTTCGGATTTGGTGAGTATTTGTTGTTACTTTTGCTTAAGAAGTTTGATTTTTTATTGTTTTTTTGGTTTGTATTGGGGATATTTATGTTTTTTTCTCACTTAGTTTGAATTGAATTGGATTGGTGATAATTTATCTTGTTTTTGTTTAGTTAATTGTGCTCTTCTTTTAATCCATTCCGTGATCGCTGTTCAATATTTTGTTGGTATGTCACCTTTTTTTTAGGAAAAGGAGGGTTTTAGGACATGTTATAAAAGTGAGAGATTGGAGGGAGATATACAAGAAGAGCAAAAAATTAAACTTCCCAACCAAAGTGCATGATCCAATAGCATATTGAAAATTTTATGCGATTGTAGAGGATAAATGAGATTTGCCTCTAGTAGGCGCAACCTCACTGATGTTTTGAGAAATCCATAGCTCAAGGATTTTATTCATGTTTAGTTCAAATTTAAATTTATGGTACTGTTTATTAACTGACATAGTATTGACTTGTTAGTTTAGCATATTCATGTGTATAATGACAATATTTAAACCGAAGCTAAATTAGCTAATTGGCTGACAGTTCTTTGATTTTTAAACATAAATAAACTTGTTGAGCCTATGGCTACGCAAGCGGCCCTTAAGCTGTAATATTGGAATTGGTAGTGATGTTTGAGGCTATCTTTGTAATATTGTAATCGATAAGTCTTTGTTACTCTATATCTCTCCATATATATGGAGTGATGTTTGTGATTTGATATTTATTTAGCAAAATGAAGTTAAAAACGGTGAGGCCAGCAAAACCTGACGAGAGAAAGTATGGGAATCTCACCTCTTCTCATGATAACTCAATTTGTTTAATGAGTTATTGCCTCTTATAACGTTACCTATACATGTATGTGTGTGCGTGTGCATGTGCTTACCTGATTGTTGGCCTTGACTCAGTCCTCCGTGAACAAACCTTGCAGAGGAAACACTAGGTTTTTCAAGGAATTGGATGTTTGCATTTTCATGGCTTCCACTTTGTCCATGCCTGGAGCATGTTATGTGATAGATGTGAGTTACTATAGTAAGTAAAGTTTGATTCCATCCAGATATATATGGAAAAAGGGATATTTGGTGCCAGCTCATTTTGTTAAATGAGCTACCAAGACATAGACAAGTAATGAGGCATACCTTGTTACTCACATTGGAGCAAGTGGGCCTCTGACTCATTCTGTTAGTTAGTTACCATCTCAGTCCAATGCATACCAATGTAGAAATCAAACACTGTATGACAACATATATATCAAACTTTATATATTTGAAGCTTTGTTCAATTTTTCAAGGATTATTTCTACTTGGCTGGCAATACATGAAGACTCTTAATTCATCTTTGGGAATCCATTATTGGAAGGAAGGAAACAAACTCTCACAACTCGGGGAGTCTCTTACACGCTCAAGTATGGTTATATGGATATGGAATGTAGGAGAGATGATTTTTCTTCTTTTTAGTGCAAACTCTAATGTATAGATTGCTTTATGGCAATTCCTCTCAGTCCAAAAATATATTGTCGTTAACGGTTTCTCTAAGTGGCACGCAACTGCCATTATTGGGTGCACATGCTTTCCTAGGGCCCCACAAGTTTGCTAGTTTGTAATTTGTGTCATTTATTATTGTGGGGTTCTGGTTAATTACCTATGGTTACTAAAAAGGGTATTATTGAATATCTCAAGCAGGGTCTAACGAAATGAGAAAAACAAAATTTGGCATCGTAGAATGTGTGTCTAAGGCAAGTGTGGACTTCATATCAGACTGTTATGACAACCAGTCATATGGATGGGGTTTTCAGGACGCCTTTTAAAAAATGACCTCTACATTTGTATTATTACAAAAACAATAGAAACATACAGCAGAATTCAAACGAAAGCTTCCCTGAGCACTAACTCAAACAAATGAGTATCCAGGACGTCAATTTGATTTGACTGACCTTCAATTAGGACTCCTCTTCCTCCTTAGGTCCCAATGATGTAGCTTGGGTCATAATTAAGCTAAATTTGAGTTTAATGAAGCTCCAATAGCAGCGTGCATGTCCTGTGAGAATGAGCTAAAATGAGCTGAAATACGGCACACATATTCCATTACCCTGTGAGAATGAGCTAAACTCCTCTTAGACCCTAACATCCCTTCCTTAACTATTGGGTATCTCAGACTTTTTAGCAACATTTGATCGTGCTGCTAGGGTAATTTTTTAATAGAATACAGTATCTTTCTACAGATTTGAAAGCTTGTGGTGTCTTCTCTTATCAAAATAGCATGTGCCAGTTGCGTGCGTACATAAGATCATTGTTTTAAATATGTAGCCAATATATTGACTGATATATTCTTTTAAAAGGCTTGCTTCAAAACAATATGATCTTAACATCCTTTACCATTTTTTGCTTTTTTTGGTGATAATATCCCCAACATGGCTAATATATTGGCCTACATGTTACTTGATATATTCTTCTATATAGCTTGTTGCAAAATAATATAGCTCTAAGAAATTTATGTTTTTTTTAGCAAAAGTTCCATCTCTATGAAAATTTGAGCAAAATTCTACTAGGCTCTTTTGCCTAAGAAAGTTTCTACAATTGGTTAGTAATCGGTAAACATATATGAGTCATAATATTGTATGCTTAGATTTTGTTAAGTATTTAGGTTAACATTTAAGGACATTATATTATATACACACATCATCGGATGCGGCACTTCGATATTACTAGTTATCCTCGATATTTCCTTGATATCGACAATTCGATATGGATTTTAGCTGTCCAATGTTCCCCCGAGATCCGATATGTAAAACCTCGCATAAGATATGTTGTTGCATTTCTGCGAAAATCTGCTTACAATTAAATGAGCCCTACTTTAATTATAGGGAAATTTTTAGAAAACTAACAGTACACCCACCAAAGGCCAAGTTTTTATATAAGAAGTGCATGTGCTATCGAGGTGCAAGGTGCAATGTGGGGCGTAAAATTCCCTTACGTGCACCACAAGGCGCAATGCGATGCGCGCGCCTCACTGAAGCAAGGCGCATTGGAGTTACTAAAACATAATACATTTAAAGAGTAAAGCACAACAAAGATTTAAGCTACTGTTAAGTTATATAATAAAGTTACCAAAGGGTAAAGCACTGGAGTTACTAAAATAAAGTTACCAAAGGGTAAAGCACTGGAGTTACAAAAATTTAAGCACAACAAAAATTTAAATTTAAAGAGTAAAGCACAACAATAATTTAAGCACAACAAAAGGGTAAAGCACTGGAGTTACTAAAATAAAGTTACCAACTTACTGTTAAGTTATAAAATTTAAGTTTGTTCTTAACAAAAAATTTATATGCTACTGTATCTGCTTAATTAGAGAATTAATGGACTTAAGCTACTGTATCTTCTTAATTAGATAATTAGTGAACTTAATAGTCAAACAAAATTTACTAACAGTAAAATTAAATAAACTAATAGGAAAATTAATTCAACCAAATCAATCAAATTAATAATCTAACTATAAAATAACTAAACTAATCAATGAACTAACAGTCTAACATTCATTAAGAAATAGCCTAAAACATAAATGAATTAGAAAGAATAATAGCTGAAAAAATAGTTCCAAAAAATTTATTTGCAAGTAGAAACTGGTATGTTATTCAAAGAACAGAACTAAAACAAAAAGAAAAAGAAGTTACTGGAGAAAAAAAATAAAAACTGTTAATCAAAAGATCACTGAAAAAGTAAAACTTTGCCTCGCCGGAGGAAGCTCGCCGCTTGCCAGTGTAGATCCACTGAAGTCCCACATAAGGAGAGCTTGGAGGTGATACCCCAACTTTTTCTTCAATGGATTGGCTGAATAGTGGAGTTGGGGGATTGGGAATTGAGGTTATAAGTGAAGTGAGTCGGGATATTGGGTAAAATACCCGCTTTAATTAAAAAACCCACTACTTCAGAGAGGGAACACCTCAGTGCACCTGCACTTGAGGCCGCAATGTGCTTCGCAGGCGCACTGAAGTGCACACCTCAGTGATGTGCTGCACCCCGCATGCCTTGCGGGGTGACATTCCACTGTGTCGTAGCGCCTGGCGCCTCTGGTGCGTGCCCGGATAGCGCCTCAATGACACTGAGATGTGCATTGATAAAGTGAACTTTATCATCCAAGTTAAGTTTTACTTACATGTGGTATGCTAAGTAAAATTGTTTTCATTCGGGAAATATTATCTGAGTAACACACAAATTAATCTTTCATAAAACTCACCGCCGATTAAAGTAATATAGTGGTGGATCAGAACACAAAAATGACTTGGTTGCAATCCAATTGCAAGATTAGTAAGCTGGGCGCTTTATTTAATCTGCTATCTTCTCTTAGGAGTTCACTATTTAAATGCATTTAATAGTTACGATAAGCTTAGTTGTGTTTTAATTTCATAGAGGGTTATGTTGTAAAGTGGGGAAGAAAGGTATCTTCATTTCGTAGAGGGTTAAGATAAATTGGGAAGTCATTGGTTCAGTGAGAGATCCAAATATTTGAACTTGTCGCAACATTGTAGCATTGATTTAGAATTGTTGGTATTGGCTTCTGGATGATAGCCTATAGCCAACAGTTAGTGGACTTTCTAATGGACGGAGTTCACATTATACATCTAAACATGGTTCAAGGTTGTTATTTACCATTTTTGCTTGTTTAGCACCATGCTAATTGTAAAGCTCTTGGTTCCTGTTTAAACCTGAGCTCAAAATACTAGGACTTAAATGGTGATAAATAATATGAAACAAAAATGACATGGGTAAGAATTTAGTGTCCACCAACTGCCAGTTTCATGTTAAATGCATGTTCTCAATTTATGTTATTTAGTTTGTAAATGGAATGTTACATGGTTTGGGATGTAGCTCTTAAAGCTTACAAAATGCTGACATAAACATACCTCTAAAGTGCTAGTTGTATTCAGTGTTCTAAAAAGTGCCCTAGGCAGACGCCTAGGCGCAGGCGAACACATACCCGCCTAATTCTGGCCGAAGCGGCCTGCCTAGGCGGCTGCTCCACCTTAAGCGGGCCGCCTAGCTTTTAAAACATTAAAAAAAACCCTTACCCGACCCATTACCCAAACCCGAACCCATGTTCATAACCCAAACCCGAACCCATTAACTTAACCCTAAATTCTCTGTCTCTGACTCTTTCTCCCACAGTCCCACTCCAAACAGCCGCCTCTTCAAACTCCTGACTCTCCCCCGTCGCCTCCCGCTCCCACTTCTCCCGCCGCAGCCGTTGCAGCTCCTAACGCCGCCGACTGCTCTAGTTTCCAATGCCACTAGCCGCTCCAGCTCCCGGAGCCTATCCCGCCGCTGTCGGTCCTCACAGGTATAATTTTTATATTTTTTATTTTTAAACTGCTCTTTGACTTATTTACTGTTTTAGCACTTGTAACTGTTTTTAAACATTAAATAGTTAATTTTGTTCAAATTAGTTTGCGATATTATTTACTATTGCGATGACTTGTTATGTTGGACATGGTGATGTTTCTTAGTATTTAGTTACTAATTTTGGCTATTTAGCATTTATGCTCTAACCTTGTTATTTATTTTTTTGCGGTTTTATATGAATTTAATACATATTTTTGTGAATTATTATAATTAAATAAATTAAAAAATAGGCAAATGCCTAGGCGCTTCTATAACATTGGTTGTATTATGTGCTATCTCTATGCTAAATGTTGAATCATAAATGTTCGTAAGATCTCTAAATGCTGACATAAAGATTATGCTCGTAAGATCTCTACAGTAGAAATTTTGGTGTAGTATGCGATGGAAAGAAGAAAAGGGATCAAGGAACTTGCTGATATTATACAATGATGTATATTTGTATATTGTGAAAATAGAAAGTGAAAATTATGACGGTAAGTTGTATAATATCAGCAAGTTCCTTGATCCCTTTACTCTAAGTGTCTTTTTCTAGAATACTGAACTGTTAGTTGTATTATGTGCTATCTCTGTGCTAAATATCGAATCATATATCTAGTACATCATTCGTTAAAAAAGCTATACCGTCTAAGCTGTTGCTTCTTGTCAGATTTGCACTTATTGGAAAATAAAGGGTGATGGCGTCTTAACTATGTGGCTGAGTTACATACTTATTTGTAAAATATTCATATATTAACATGCTCTGCATATTGTTGGTTGATGTTGTGGGCATTGACTTGAAACTGTTCAATGTATATATTTTTCTATGCTGGTCAATCATAGTTTTCCCTCATATATGATCCTGAATACTGTTTTTTTTCTTCGATGATGGATGTTTTCAAGCTTCAGAAAGTGTTTCTGTTCTGCCTCATTCGAGTGTCTTGGTCGTTCGTCTTTTTTGTTGCTATTAGTCGAATATTTACCTCTTTTATATTCGAACTTAACTAAAGTTTACTATTGGATAATGTCCAAAACGAGACTCCAAACGACGAAGGAGAATCTTATCAGAAAGGGTTGGATGGCAGTTCAAGTAAACTAATGGGGGATTTTCTTTTCTGCTTTCTGTTGGCCTGTCCGCAAAGCAAGACGCAATCTGATTTTTCAATGAAGAGAAGACTGAGCCTTGTATGTTGGCATCTAATATCGCATCATTTTTCATCTTCTGCGCAGGGAATTCAAGTAGGGTACGAGCTGCGAAGCTGATGAACCGTTGCTGAAGAGAAGGGCTGAATCCAATCATCCCGATTGAAGACGAAGAGGTGCTGGTGGGAACTTACTGTATTTCCTTGTTTTTGGTTGTAGTACATATACTGTTGAAATTGTTTTTGAGACACTTTTAGTTTTATTTTGGGCGCCATGAGCTGGGGGCCTATCAGCTCATGAAACAATTGTTACCTTGGGTTGTGTTTGCTTCCTCGGTTTTTCATGCGATGGCCGGTCTCATGTTTCAATGAATATTGTTTTCAACGTGAAGCGTTGAAGAGTGGCGGCTAGGTGCTCTCCCCTCCCTCTTTTCGTTTGAAAACTCATTCGTTCGGCACTGAGAAAGCCTCCGCATATCCTAGTGAGCGCCTCTTATCTTCTTTAAAAGTTTTCGAATATGGGGTCTCTAATAATAATAATAATAACAGTAATAATAATCATACTTCCTTTAAAAGGACGAGTTCGGGAAAATCTTTTTATGGTCAGTATTACCCTTAGATTTTTTTGAATATTATATTGTTATCCTAATCTATTCTAATTTTAATCATATCTTATCTAATTCCACATTAACTGTCTATAGGTCAACAATTTAAAAAAAGTTATTTTGAATATTTCACTTAAATCTTAATTTATCCAAATACTAATTATATCCTATATTAACTATATATGAACTATCTATAACTCAAATATAGAAAAAATAAGATTAAGAAATTATATGTAGATAACATATTATAATACATGAAGTATTATAAAAAAACCCAAAAGTTTCAAAATTTGCATATAATAGCCTTAAAATTTTAAAATTACACAAAACACCTTGACTTTTTAAAACTTAAAAACAAACATGATATCTAAAATTTTAAAACTTGTAATTAACATCCTCAACATTTTAAAAAATATAGAAACAACCCAAAATATTTAAAGCCTAAATTAAATTTATATACCCTATGCGTTTCGCTCTTGAAGCAGTTATATACCCTAAGTTACTATAGCAAAAAATACTCTGAGTTGGCAAAATTTTGCAAGTTGGTACCTTCTGTTAACCAGCTGTGAGAATATTCTCTGGAATATTCCTACGTGCTGGACCTATGACCAACTTGAATACTTCTTACCCTCATTTATTGTATTATTTATTGTACTAGTGTTTAGACCCGTGCAAAGCACGGTTTCTAAAAGATTTTCTACAAATTCCCAAGGGAAACTGATTTTACCGTACACAAATTATCTTATGTGTCCAAAATTTGTGCTCTTTTATCGAAGGCTAGATACCTAGTTCCTGCATCAAGATTTAATTCCATTAGTATGCACTTAATAATTTCATCAAGTAAGAAAGATCCTCTAATACTGAAATTCGTAGTATGAAACAATGTGTTACTATAAAGTATAATATGAATATAGTTTAGCAATTATCTTGTAAGAATGTAAAGACAGTTTAAGTATGCTAATAAGCATGATTTTAAGCGCTGAATTATTTTCCTCACTTTCGCTGTTAATCAAATTCATACATAAGTGGTTAGAAACATATTGAACATCTATATGCGAGGGTAGACACTATAATTGGGCAGCTCCTTTTAGAATTTTCATAGATATATGTACACAGCTGATAGATGCGTTAAAATATTCTACATACTCACTTGAACACTAATTCCTCGGTCCATGATGTTCATATTAATTAAAATAAAATTATACATTAGACTCAAAAAGTATGGCAACAAATCTCTGTCATTGTGAACAGAAGATACTCGCAGATAGATGTTCCTCTGTCTTTGAATGTAGAGAATCTCTACAACTCACTTTCTACAGAAGTTAATTGAAATTCAAAAATCTATTTCTCATTAGTAACACTGGTATATCTTGTGCACACGTCATTAGTATTTATATATCTAATGCATGCTATTTATACAAATAAATGGCAATTCATATCATACTATAATTTAATGCAGTTTATACCACCATTAAATATTCAGTCTAAGGTGAACTTTGACTACCACTACAGTAAATATTATAGATCAAAATTTAAGGATAAAAATGAGAAATTTCTTTACAAATTTAAGGAAAAAAGATGAAAATTTAGAAATTTAATCAGAAATTTTCATATGAAAATTAGAGAATTAAATGAAAATTTTCTGATTTAGTAGTAGGATTATGCAATAAATAAAAAACTTCGTCTATTAAACCTTGAGTCAAGAAACCACCACAAAAAACTTGAGTTAGGAAAGGAATTGATTTATTTCGTAGCTTTAAGAGTTACATTTTTGGATATTTCAATAAAGATCCATTATTGCTATTGGTTTTTCAATATTAATCCCCCAAATCTTACCTATTTTTTGATACTCGAGATGAATCATGGTTGTCTATACTATGATGGCAATTATGATAGCATACTAAACATCAGAAAAGGCGTGAAAACAAAAAGATCTATGTCTCAAATGAGGAAAAAAATAAAAGACTTATTATTTTAGTACGTTGATGCTTATTCTCCAAATTACTATGTTATTTATACTCGAAAGTACAATGATATTCCTTGTGTGCTTCCCTATGTCTTTATTTTCATTTATATCGATGGATTAATTTTCTTCCAGCAATATTTTGACCAGAAGAGATGGTCCGCGGGAGGGTCACATGGTTCATAGTCTAAATAGTAAACTGAGAAAGGACAAACTTTCAAGGGCCTCTCAACAAAGTTCACCAATTCCTTAAAAAAAGAAATTAAAATTATCAATTAGAGAACAAATTACCTGTTGAGTACCATTAACGCACTTAAGCGCCGACCAGCAATCATACTGATAAAGCAACGCCGCACTGCTCCACGTTCGCGCATCCACAACCGCCCGACCCCCTACCGCACATGACGCCGCGGCCAATCTCCGGTCGGAAAAAGACAGAAAGCCTAAGCATTTCTTCACAGCATTAGTACTGTTCAAGTCCGAAGCAGATGCATCAAGGATCGATTTAGCGTTATCCTGCGCCTTCTTCAAATTTTCAATAGGAGTCGAGATTGAAGCGAGGATTAAGTTGAAGCGAGGATTAAGATGTTGGCGTTGGGGTTTGAGGGGAGAGAAGGGGACTAAGGGAGGGCGGACTCGCAGATCGATGGGGAATGTGAGAGAGAGAGTGAGAGAATGTGGGGTGGGGTAGGTTTTCCCAAATACGAAGAGGTAGTTTGGAGAAACGTGGGGAGTTTTTATCTAATTAGGGCTTACTATTCATCTATTTCTATAGTTTATGATTGTTGCTTTGATCGAAGAGAGACGTGGGAGTTAAGGTTGGTTATTTTTGGAGAAAGATTATAAGTTGGTTATTCATTTTAATTGTTCATAACCTTAGGTTACTATTCATTTTAGCTTTTTTATTGTTCAACTTTAGTAATAAAGAAGCAGATTACCTACCCCTCCCCCCCTTGCAAATTAGATTATTTCCATCATCATCTTTTTCTTTTCATGGTCTCCAACTTCTTCTTCCTCTTTAATATGGGTAACAGTAGAAAATAAGATCTTTCACTATGTGGTGGGGGGTTAATTCTTAAGGAGGGGCATTATTGTCCTTTCATGTATTTTTTAACACCGTTAGCTAAATTTAAACAGTTACAAACTCAGGGTATTTTTTTTGCTATATTTTGTAACTTAGGGTATATAACTACTACAAGAGCAAAACAATAGGGTATATAAGTGTCATTTAGTCATGTTTAAATTACAAAAAAAATATTCTAAAATTTAGAGATTTCAAAACTTAGAAACAATATAGATAGATTACAAGGATTACCATTGGGCACATAGAAATTTAAAATTAGTAAAAAATTAACCTCAAATGTACAAAAATCACAAAAACTCTTTCAAAAGTAAAAAACTATTAAAAAATTCTGAAATTTTAAAACTTATAACTGGTACATATAAAATTTAGAAATTATCAGCAGCTTGCTAAAAATTTAAAATTTTTAAAAAATAACCCAAAATTTTAGTAATTATAAAAATACTTTCAAATTTTTAGAGTTACGAGAAATATTCTAACATTTAAAAACTTATCACCAATACATGAAACATGAAAATTATAAGTACTCAACTTAAAATTTAAATTTTTTATAAAATACTATCAAAATTTAAAAATTGCAAAACACACCCTCAAAAGTTTAAATCACAAAAGGCTGAAATTTGGCAAAGAAAAGAGGAAATGTTTGATATTATTACATTAAGATATAATAGGTTAGCATTAAATGATTGTAATGTATAAACATTTATCTCTAATGTTGATAATATTTATTTATAAAGTAAAAAAATACAAGGAGTTATGTATGGAGAAACTATCAGAAAGTTTAGAGATATCCTTTAAAAGAACTAAGTTGTTTTCATTTCAAATGGAGAAGTAAAGGAAATAAACTCAAAATTCAAAAACATTCATGAATCACCTGAATTGATATTGATAAAAAGCATATCGAGTAAAGAAGCACTAACCGAGTTCTTCTTGAAGAACATATTGAATAATTATGTCCTAATTAAAAAAACATTATTCATGAAAAGTACAAGAAAATTAGTAAGTACTTATAAATTTTCATACTTTATTCTAAAAATACTAAAGGAATCATAAACTTAATATAAAATTTTAAATAAATACTCTTACAATAGAAACTAAAGTGAAACCATTGATCAACTACATTATGAGATATGATAAACTAGATAAGATGAGAAAATCACTATAATAGACAAAAAATATGCACATGATACTTAGTTATCGTAGTGTAAGTAAAAAAAATAAAATTGATATTTTCCTTTTCTCTATATAGTGGCACAACTCTGTAAGTATCCTTATTTGGGGATATGACTACTAACGAAAGATAAAATTTTAAGAACACGATCAAAGATAAGCATGTAATAAGATTTCAAACTTTTTAAATATGAAGGTTACATATTTTACAACTAAAATTCTTCTTAAAGACCCCACTAAATATAAAATTCATCTTATACATATATATCTCAAATTTGTATGAAAGATATACATGTTATCGTAAATTGTGTTAATAATATATCAACTTATTAAAGAAATAAGAGATAGATAAGCAAACCAAGCAGACATCCATATAACATGATAAAAAAAAATATTACACTTTAAAGCTAATATGTAGGGCTCATTCAGAACAAGCTGCTAAAACAAAAGCATCTTCATCAATATTCTTTATAAATACAACATAAATTTAAATTATTTAATATTTTTAAAAATAGCTTAATTTTTTGAGTAAAATCAAGAATCTTTAGAAGTGATTTTTAAGAACTCTTTTAATTTTTTATATGGTTATGCGGATGTTTTTATCATATAAAAGTGTAATAGAGTTACCATTAATCTTTATTTTATGATTTTTTCCAAAGTCTATCACTGATTAGCAACAAAATTTATATTCTCTTTAGTTTCATTCTAGCCCACTTTTAATTAATCATCTTGTCTTATTGGCTTTAATTATTCACCATTCTTTTATAACATTATCTTTTCAAGTGTTTTTCACTTTTACAATATTATACCTTCTTAAGTCAAGCTTGGTTTCATGCCGATCTAAATAACGCGAAAATTCAAATTAGCTATAGATTATAGTTATTTCTTGTCAATTCAATTATTACATAAAAATTTTAAATTTGGTGTAGCTCATTCAAACAAACATTAAAAAAATAATTACAATAATAAAGTTTGAAAACATTAGTGAGAAAAACAATCAAAGTGGAACTGAGGAACAAATTTTAGTAAATAAATAATTCAAAAATACATAATCATAATATTTAATCACGTGCATTACACGTGTATAAAAACTAGTAATAATAAATACTGGAAGCGGTTTCATGGGATTAATAATTTGAATGAAGGATGCCTGGGAACCGTTGTCTCTTTCATTTTCGCAGGATTAATAATTCCTATAGGATAATTTACTATCTCGCGTTCTTTTTGTATATTTTTCTTTTTTTTATATAACAAACTGTCTTAAACCGCATAAGTTACCGTGCAAATTATGACCCCGCGTTCTTTTCGGCTATGTTTGGTTTGAGAGAAAGAGAGAGAAAAGAAAAGGAAAGAGAAAGTAAAAAGAAAGGAAAAGAAAAAAAAAGGAAATAATATTCTTTCTATTGTTTGGTTAGAAAGAATATTGCAAAGAAAGTAGAAGAAAATTCATAAAAAAGTCATTTTCTCTTGTTTGGTTAGCTTTCTAAGAAAAAGAAGAAGAAAATTATCACAACATAATTTTAATTCATATTTTTTAAAATTAAATTTAGATATTAAACAATTTACCAAAAAATAATTAAATTAAATTGTGATTCTACCATATTTAAAAAAAATTATAAGTTACCGAACATGTTTGCACAATCTTAACTCAAGACAATTTAGTCAAATTTACGATGACTAATTTGCATATAATCTTACATGGTTTTGGACTTGCAAGTCATTCATAAACTCAAGTGAAGAAAGATGATTCCGAATAAAGTCTAGAAAATGATGCACAACCACAATTTCGTATCAATATCATTCATATCATGGGAAGTAACAAGTTAATAAACATGTATTTAAAAAAAGGGCACTTTCGTAACACAAAAACTTGAGTGGCCATTAGCATCAAGTTCGTAAATAATAACAAGCAGAAACACAACCACAATTCCACTAATTAGAAAATAATATTTCTCACACATAATATTTGCAGAAAGAAAGGTGAATGAAAAAACCCAAACAAATCTAAAGTAAATGTCATGATATTCCTAATAAAAAGTATAATCCATTTCTAGTCACAAGTTCTATTACAATTAATTTCATATAGAAAATCTTAGCCAACAAAGTGTATGACAATCAATTTCATCTAGAAAATCTTCACCAACAAAATCTATTACAACCAATTTCATATAGAAAAACTTAAACAAAGAGAGAGAGATAAATCTGCCGAAGTCCTTGATTTTTGACTTTAGTGAGCCCCTCAAAATATCAATCTCGCATCCTTCTTCCTCTGAAATTAATTCAAAAAAATTCAAATAAGTACAATATAAACATCAAAAACCTATAAAATAAAGTCTTTAACATTTTTTTAGAAGAAAAATGAAACTACCATTTATCGTGTCATGGTTCTTTTCTTAAGACTAATCATCAGAAATGATGAAAGTGGCTTGTAGACACCAAAACATCAGAAATTAAGATGAGCATAACTTTGTTTCCGAAATTTGAAGTATCTTGCCCAAGGGGCGTAGAAATCAACTAAAAATAAAAGAAAATATTAGCTAATTTCCATCTGGTTTGAGGACTAAGATGAGCATTTCTTTTTTAGGACTTGATACCAATAACAGAACATAAGAGAAGTCATGAGTTGTGATTATATAATCCTGTAAGATTTGAAAGAGAAAGGACCATAATTTACTCGGGAAGGGCAGACACTTGTAAGTATCACTAGGAAATCCCAAAGATGCAGGAAATCTAATGTTATAAGCCACTAGAGACTACAAAAAAGGAGAGCAGAGTCTTAACAGGGAATTGGAGGCCAGGGAAAAGTTCCGCTGAAGAAAAAGAATGAAGAAATTATGAAAGGCAAAGTACAAAGCAGATTAATTAATTAACTGCAGCTTCATAAAAGAAAACATAACCAGAACATGAATCAGCTATAGCAAAAAAATAACTAAATCCCATATGTGAATACTAACGGATCAGTTACAAAGCAAATTATAGGATTAACAAATAATAAATTGAAGATTAATTTGTGTAAAAAAATATAATTTTAGAGCGAGTTCACCACAGAAAATGGGTATAATAATTTCAAGATGCATGTGATGTAATATAAGGGTTTGTATACTTACCAGGATTAGACTTAATTAATAATTGATGCACAACTTGAAGAAATAAAACTGAAACTGGACAAAATATCACCTCAGATCTAGAATGTCATCTTCTTCCATTGAAACCATGCGTTCTACGTTGCAAAAATACTGAATCATGATCAAACCTAATTCTGCAAAAATATTGAATCATGCCTTCTACATCAGATTCATTTTTTTACTTAATTGCTTCGAAGTTCCAATAAATTTATCTAAGGCCTATCTGTAGTTCTCATTTCCTCAATAATTATTATACTATCACTTCTACTAAGTGCATCATCCTTGCACAAGATCAAATCATCTCAAAATCTCCTATTTTATTGCACAAATCAAATCCCACTAATTCACAATCAAGATAAAGCATTCACCTGCTCTCTAAGGAATTCACTCTCCACAAAATCTGCAAGCTGAGGATCGTTGCATCAACCTGCTACCTGCTCATTTGTACATAACACAAGATAAACAGCGTCCAAATATCAAGAAAACTTGTACACGATAATTAACACGATAAAAGACTATCAATCATCAAGAAAACTTACACTGTGTAAATTGAGGAGCTTCTCATTTGTAATTTTCTCAAGAGATAGGGCCAGCTCCATTGCTGCAGATATATTACCAAAACTTAGAAAAGAGCGACATACAGTAGTGATATAATCAAATGGATAAAATAGAAAATAGAGATTGCAGAGGAATCTTAAATTAGAGAATTTACTTGGCTAGGCCTTTGAGCACAACATTGTCATGGTTGAAGTAGGCGAACATGGCATGGTAGACGTAAGAAACATTGTACTCAACACTGGAGTTCACAACCAAAGAAAAATTCATGGATCAGTCAACAAAAGAAACACCGAGAAGAAGGATACATTGACTAGGATCAGAAGGCACAAGCCTCATCTCAGCGATCTTTGATAGCTCCACAGCCTCTGCACCTTCTGAATCTGAGTCCTCAGAAACTGCATCCTGATCCTCCTCTGTCTCAATCTTGATAGAACATACAAATACTCAGAAGAATGACAGAAAATAGAAAACTCATGTAGTGTTTCAGAGAATAGAATTAGTGCCAAAGAGGAGTGTGAAATTGACAAGGCAAAATAAATTTATATGCGTTAATGAGAATAGTGTCATCGTTGCAAAGCGCAGAAAACTTTAGAAGGGCACAGTTAACTACATGTTAACCATTTATAATATATAACTTTCCGGAAAAAAATTTGACTTGGTTTCTGTGTTATACGTGATAGACTTTTCAATGCTGGCACTAAAACTAAAATCAACCATTTATAATATATAACTTTCCGAAGAAACCTTCACGAATAAGTCCAAAGCATGCAGTGCAACTTCCTGGTAAGAAACTCCCGAATACGACATCAGAGTAATGAGTGCGCAAACTATGGCATAAGTAAAGGGAAAAAACATACCATCATAAACTTGCACATGCAATAGCCAGAATTTCTCGAGATGAAATTGGAAGTCACCTGACAGAAAATACCCTCCAAACACAGCCAAAAAAAATCCGACGGCTATTAAGCAGAGATTCCGGGATTCATATTTTCTTTTGATCTCGGACAGGATCCACGAATCAAAGTCTCTTAACTCTTTTGGGTTTCTTTTTTCCACAATCTACTGATTAAACTTCTAAACTTGGGGCTTTAGTGTCTAGTCAGGTAACAATAGTGGACAATGCTTATAGTTAATTACAAGAGAACCGGAAACCATATCCACCTTCATCATAGGTTTCATAACAACACGGTACTCGAATTTTTAGAATTCAAAAAGCTTTCAACTTGCTTATGCTAGCCATAACTCATACTCCAAGTCTAGCTACAAACTTTTTGAATAATAAGCAGAAGGAAAGAGTACCTGAGCATAGATACAAGGCGATGGGTACGTCCCGGGGTCCCTCGACAGGCGTGAAGCGAGATCGACCAGAAATCCACAGCGTAGCCCTTGGATTTGTCTTCGTCGCTCAGCCAAATCACCCTCCTTCGCTCAAATCAAAACCTTTGAATCTCGGTCCAAATCAAAAGGGGGGAAATGAAGTAAAAGAGCAAGAGGGGGAGGGGGAGGGGGGGGGGGGGGGGGGGGGAGTAGCTAGTACTCGGTGGAGATGTAGAGGGTTCCGGGGGATTCCGGCGGCGGCGGCCGAGGACGACGGCGACGGAGGGCTGCAAGTGCATCAGCTCCTCGCCGGCGTCAGCGTCGAGCAGTGGATGGCCGTTCCCATCGCCGACGCGCTCCGACAACTACTGTAACCCTAGAACCATTGCCGCTCTTTTTCTGTCTGTACCTTTCCCTGCCTTCTGCTCGCTCGGTCGATTGGCGTCGACGTCGCTGCTTCTTCTCGACATCACAGATCTCCGAGGTTGCCGGCTTCGCGTCCCAGGGGTCCTCGCTTCCGCCGCCGTCTCTGCCGGCGGTCTCCGGTGTCTGCTCCGTCTGAGGCAGGAGAGAAGGTGAGGGGGTAGGAGAGGACTGGGATTTGATCGGCGTTGAGAGTTTAGTCGGTGTCGAACTAGGGTTTAGGCAAAATTAAACTAGGGTTTTGGAGACGGAGAGAGGAGAGAATGAAGGGGGGGCAGAGAGAGAGAGGGGAGATCGATCGGGAAAGAGTCGGAGTTTTGGAGAGAGTGAGAGGTGAGAGATTGGGGAAAGTCGGAGGCGTCGATTCCGTCTCTCTCCCTCGTTTTCACCTGGGCAGCGGAGAGAAATGGAAAAAGAAAAAATAAATGCGGATTTTTCTGCAATGAAAATTATTTTCATTTTCATTTTTGTTTTATTTCAAACCAAACAGTAGAAACCCACTTTCTTTTCTATTTTACTTTCATTTCTCTTCCTTTCTCTCAAACCAAACATAGCCTTCGTATTTCTTAATTTGTCGGATGCTCGCAATTCCATTCTCATTCATTGCAGCAGGGCATCCATTTCCAGCTTCACAGCAATATTTCATGTATATGGGCTTTAGTATAAAGCAAGATTATGCAGATTCAGATATTATTTGTTAATCCATATATATGAGAATTGGATTCTCAGTTCTTTAAGAATTCTTGTCTAGGGGTATGAATACTTGGTCTTCTTTAATCTAGAAGGGGTAAAAGATATAGGGGTGGAATTGGAATATTATCTCCCATCACGAGTAAGAGATAATGTTAGGGCATCTCCAACAGTTTCTCTAAAATTTTCTCCAAAATGAGGAAGTAAAAGTCATATTCTCCAAATTATGTTTACACAAACTCCAACAGCTTCCCCATTTTGAAGAATCCCTTTTTACCTCCAAAAATTTAGAGAATGCTACAGATTTGGGGAAGCTTTCACATTTTTTCTCCTCCATCCCTATTTTGGGGATGGGGAATCTGTTGGACCAAAAACCTAACTAAATTCTCTAAAAGTGGGAAATGGAGAAGTTGTTGGAGATGCTCTTATAGCTCTAGGATTATCTTGAGAGCTGTAGACGTAACAAGCAAAATTGCCTCGCATGTTATTGCGGCATTTGTGTGATGAAATCAGAAAATAATAGTTGAGTATTTTTCTTAGAAAATTGTTTTTTAATTTGAGGATAAAAATATTTTTAGGACTTGTAATATACGCAAATTACTTACTTTCAAATAAATACCCCGCCTCTCTCCCCTACCCTCCCCCTTCCCCAGCCCCCCATCTCCTTACCCCATGTCGCCTCCCTCCCCTCCCCCTCCCCCCTTCTCCAACCCTCCACCTCCCTACCCCACCTCCCTCCCCTCCCCTCCCCACCTCCCTCCCCTCCCCTCCCTACCCCCTCCCTCCCCACCCTACCTCACTCCCCCGCTGCACCTCCCTCGCGCCCTCTACCACGCGCCTCCCTCCCCTCCCCAGCTCCTCACCCCCGCTACACCTCTCCCTACACCTCCCTCCTTCTCCTCCGGTCCCCCTCTGCCCCCTTCCCCTGTTCCGTCGTCTGCGCCGTCCCGAGGAACTTCGCGTGGGCACATTAGTAAGAGTTAACATATTAGCTGTAAGAGTTAACATATTAGCCGTAAGAGTTAACATGTTATCTGTAAGAATTAACATGTTATCTGTAAGAGTTAACATGTTAGCTGTAATTGTTAACATCCGCTGACATGAGAAAGATGAGGGTAAATTTAGGATTTAAGCCAGCTGACATGTCTAATCATGAGCTGGCATGTCTAATCAACTGCTGGCATGAGTTGGAATCATGATAGAGGGGCCTTGGACACATTTTTTTTCAAACAAAAAGGGTCTAAAGCACATTAAAAAAATAGGAGGGGTTGGGGCACATTGAAAGTTCAAATTTGGGGTCTAGAAGCAATTTTCCCAAGAAAATAAGTTGAACTCTTTTTAGTTAGATAGGCTTCGAAATCATTGAATGCTATTTGTTCCCATATTTAAAAAATATTTTAAAATTAGTCCCTCAAGTTAATAGAACTGTTATAAGTCCCTCAAACAATAGGTGATAAACATCTATTGTGTGTAGTTTGAGAGAAAGTTGTAATTGTTGATTAAAAGTCTTATAAAAAGGCTATTTTCTTGGGTTTATTGTAAATGTTTGAAGTTGTAAATGAAATCATCAATGAAATCGACTTTTCACCCAAACAATAAGACTAAGGTTGTCATACACGATTTATACTATGCGAGATTCATTTACTAGACTATTACTTTTGTGACTGCACAACTTACCTGAGCGTAGTGTGAGGTATTTTGACATGATTTGTATTAGATGAGGTTTATTAATAAATTTGTTCTCTTATTTATTGGTTTATTCATAGGATTTGGAGTTGGTATTTAGAAATTCATAATTTCAGATACGAGGTATATACATGAGGGTTTCCTTATTTGGATTATTTCGCTTGACGTACCCATTCTCGTGTTGTGGATTTCTAAATATCAATTTCCTTTTAGTTCAGGATAGATGATTAATATATCTATATGTATTAACTCGTATTTTTATACTCCTAACCCCCTTCTCCCTGGGAGCGGTGGAGATGTTCTTGCTAGCGCTTTGACGCTCGTTGTTTCCTCTCTTTTCAGACATCGAGTCAGGCATCCGGAGAGTCACAGGTTGATGAAGATTCAGCTTAGTTTTCGTCATTTATTATTAGTAGTTATTTATGCTGCACAAAATTTATTATTATTTTTCAGACATTAGAGTTGTATTTTGGAAGGTTGAGTGCCTTAGTACTATTTCAGTTGATTCTTACATATTGAGATATTTCATCTATGTTTCGAACATCAGTTGTCCTTTATTTATTTTAGTTGGAACATGATTATTATTATTTTGATATCTCTTTACTTTATCATGTTCATTGCATTCTTATCTTTATTTTATCTGCTTTGTATCTACACTTGATTATTGTTGATTGCACTAGAGAGATATTACTTTGATGGTGAAACGTGTCTTTGCACGGTGTGGGTGCATGGCATGTTTAACATCTTTGGAATCACCTTGGACTACAACATTGTGTGAAACCAGAGGCGTCACATGTAAATTGTTTATAGAGTATTTATAATTCCTATGCTTTCAATTTACTAATGAATTTAAAATTTTCAGGGTACTTTTTGTAAAATTTGAATTTTATACGTTGGTTTGTAATTTTTAAAACTTTAAGGGTGTTTTCTATAAATTATAAATTATGTAGGGGATATTTATAATTCTTTTATTTTTAATGTACTATTAGGTTAGAAATTATCAGAATTTTTGTAAAATTTATAATTTTAAGAGTTTTATTTTGCAATTTGTTAAAAGTTCAGAGTGTGTATTGTAAATTTCATAAATTTTTGGGGTTGTTTGTGTTATTTGTAGGTTTTTAGTATGTTTATAGGTTTGAAATTTTCAAGGTGTTTTTTATAAATTTTAAATTTTTAGGGGTGTTTTTTTAATTTTAAAAACTTATAATATATCTTCTCCAAAGTTAAAAAATATTCAGTTTCTAGTTAGCATATATTTTTTCAGATTTCTCACTGAATTGAGATAAGTAAAATTTATAATTTTAAAGATGTTTTAATAAAATTTTGAATTTGTAGGGGCATTTTTGCAATTTAAAAAACTTAGAGAATATTTTTTACAATGTTTAAAAACTTGTATGTGCAGGCTAGCATATGTTTTTTAGATTTCTCTACGAACTACAATAAGTAAAGGATTTTAATTATATGAAACTGTTTGGTGGAAAATTTGAAGTAAAAAGAAATAAAGAAAAATTGATCTGTATTCCTTTAATCTCAGTTACAATTAGATTTCCTGATTACAAAAGAGAGGAGAATGATCTGGATTCTCCCATTTGTTTAATTCTGGGTTCTTCACAGTGGCGATGGAGGGCCTCCATCGAATGCTCGCGTCGAGTTTTCTCTCCGTTGATGATCCGAACGTCTTGATTCACTGGAATGTGGTTGTCTCCTCACGATTTGACGTTGCGGAGAACTTGTGTGGCAAGTTTTAGAACTCTGAACGAGTTTGAAACTCTATGAAAGAGTCGATTTAACCGAAATCGGTCTATAAGGCAAGGATGAAGAAAGCTCCTATTGCTGATCTCCAAAGCTCCAGCAATTCCCCCCAAGATCTCTTCTTTGCTGCCAAAAAGAAGGATGAAAGATCCAGGATCCGAACTAAGCTGATTTCTTAGTTATTTATAGGGGATTAAGGGGTGTAACTGTCCTTTTAATTCGCTCCTAAGTGGGGCTAATGTGATGTAACCGCCCCTAAAATCACTCCTGAGTAGAGTTGTGATCCCCTCATATCGTGAAAAACGATTTTGAAACCGTTCAGCTCGGGTTTGAACGAGTCAAACGCAAAATCCGCATTCTGGTGTGAATTCTCCGTTCAAACGCAGTGTCTGGAAGCTTGAACGCAGTGTCTGAAAGCTCAGACGCAGCGGCTGGAAGCTCATTTGGCTGTTTGTTGGAAGCTGCGTTTGGCAACGGATGAAAGCTGCGTTGGCAGCTTTCGGAGGTTGCGTTTGCGGCCGAACATGAGCTGCGTTGGCAGCTGGATCTGAGCTGCGTTTGCAGCGTTTGGAGCTGAATGTGAGCTGCGTTTGCAGACAGGTTTGACCTGCGTCCGCGGTTCAATTAGTGTTGCGTCTTGATGATGGTACGCGGGGAGGACTTCCACGTCTTGGTTTGAAGAGACCGTCGATTTGTAGTCTCTTTCTGTCAGAGCGTTGCAAAGATCGTCGTTTTGTAATATTTGCTTTAGCTCTTTGATATGTGAGAGTCGTCAGATTGCAACTCCCGATGTTGATTGTGAAGGTTGTCAGATTGTAACTTCCATCATCGGTGTTTGATAGGGAATCGTCTATCTATTATGATTTTTAGACAGCCTACAGAAACATATCTATTTTATCCAATAACATGTTAAGTCTCATTATGAATAGAATAAATCATTTAGTTACTAATTCAAAAAGATAGGATAATTAGAATAGATTAGGATAACAGTGTAATATTTAAAAAAAGCTAAGAGTAATATTGACCATAGAAAGATTTTCCTGAATTCGTACTTTTAAAGGGAGTATGATTTTTTGTGTAAATTAAACTTTGTATGTTTTTCCTATATGTGTATATTTATTCTACTCCGTGTGTTCCTCACGTTTGTGTAACTGACTATATAGAGCAAACACGTGCGTTGTTGCAAATACCCTCCTCACTAGTGACTAAATTTTTTTTGAGAGAAAGTTTTTTAAACTTTGTCAATTATCTTTTACAAGCAATATGCCCCCTCACTTAAAATTTGAATCCCCCCTCCCCCCTCTAAATGAAAATTTAGCTATTTATAAATTATATTTAATGGGATACAGTAAGAAAAGTTTAAAGTTCAAGGTGGGTTTTGTGAGACACCCCAAAATTCAACTGGTTATTATGAGATAAATAAAATTAAGTAGGGGTTTATGTGCAGCACTTCCATAGGTTACGGGCTTAATGTGAAAGTAACCCTATCTAAAGCACTTCCATAGGTTAGTCGGTTATGTGAAAGAAACCCTATCTAAAGGCTAATTAGAGCTCAATTACCTTATAGTTTCCCTCAGATTGTACTTATATACTCCTCATTTGTTTTTGGAAGCACTTATATACCCTAGTTTTTTTAGAATTTGCACTTTAATATCCTCTATTATTATTATTATTTTGTTTGATAAGAATGCTTTCCTATGACCGTTAAGACCAAAGATATCAACCGCCCGCCCGCCCGCCCGCCCGCCCGCGACCCCGACCCCGACCAAGGGCCGTGGCCCAAAATACAACCTTGGGTAAATTAATTTATTGTTGATGCTCTCCAAGCGAGTCGAACCTAAGACCTTGCAATACAACTTATGTGCAGCTTATCGATTCTGCTGGACCCCTTTTGATTTTAATACCCTTTATCATACAAATATGAGAATTTTCTCTCAAATTTCTTGTGTGACACTCACATTCTATTTTAGAACTTTTTTCATTTGATTTTTTGTTAACTTTATTATTGAACCTATTCAACTTTAAATAGAACTAGGGTAGGTTTAAAATAGAATCAAGGAAGGTTTAATTGTAAATTTAACAAAAATCTAATATTAAAAAGTTATAATAGCATGTAAATTTTACTTGGAATTTTCAGGAGAAAACCCTCATGTTTACATAATTGGGATATTATAATGCAAATTTTAGAAACATCAGGGTATACAATTGCTTGCAAAATCAAGTGAGGGCATCCAAGTTCAAACAAAAGTATAATAAGGTCTTTAAGTGCTAATCAGCACAAACCATTTTCTGTAATGCCATCTCTCCGGGCCGGCCCGGGTGACGGTGGCCCAAATTATGAATGAAGCCTGAGGTCAAAAGAAACTATCTGCAAATGTAAAATTTCACGTATCTAATTTAAAAAAAAGACTTATTTATATCGGTCTTTTCTTCTTCCGCTCCTCAAATCTCTCAAAATCCTAACCCTAATGGCGAAGAAACAACCGCCACCTCCTCCAGCGCCGCGCTCTTCCTCATCTGAGGAGGAAGAAGAATCCTCTTCCGACGAAGAACCCATCATCAGTAGACCAATCCCCCAAACCCCAGCCCAGAATCAAGAACAGGAAGACGAAGAAACCGACGACGAGAGCGAATCCGACTCCGACGAGGAAGAAGACGATGATGAAGAGGACGAAGAGCCCCTATCCAATGCAAAGAAGCCCCGGCCGATCTCCACACCGGCGTCTCCCGCCCCCAAACACTTGGATGCGGGCGAGAAGTCAAACGGAAAGCGCAACGCCAATGGCAAGTCGTTGTTCCAGCGAATCTGGAGCCTCGAGGACGAGATCGCGGTCCTTGAGGCCATGATCGAGTTCGAGCCCAAATACGGCCCCATCAAGCTCAACACCGCTGGGATTCGAGACTTTCACGACTTTGTGAAGGGTTCGTTGAGCCTCGAGGTCAACGGTTCTCAGCTTCACGAAAAGATTCGGAGGATCAAGAAGAAGTATAAGTCCGTAGCTGCTCGTGTGAAGAACGGGAAAGCAGTCAAGTTTGGGAAACCTCTGGAGGAGAAGGTGTACGAGCTCTCGAAGAAAGTTTGGGGAATGGAGAACAACAATGAGGCGAAGAATGAGGGGAAAGCTGCGAAATCTATAAAGGCGGTGAAGGCTGATGGTGGAGGAGGGAGTTCGAAGAGGGAGTATCCGTTCTTGAAGGATTGCTTGGCGAATATGAGGGGAGGCATCTCAGCGGAGGTATGGGACGCAATTAACCCAGAAAATGCGAGGTATTTGGAGAGCAAGTTTAAGAAGCTAAAAGTGATGGAGATCAAAGACAAAATACGCGAGATGGACTTGATGAAGGAAGCCCTTGAGCGCTTAGTGGAGGACATAGAGAGGATGACGGATTGAGTTTGAGAGGTCCCATTGGTAAGTTCATGACCCTTTATGATATTTAGTTAGTTTCTAGTTTGCGCAAGAATTTCTTTTAGACTTCGGGTAATCGTAGGATTATCTTTGTGTGCGAACTGTATTTGGCATGCAGTATATTAGTTCGTGCAACTTCACATTTGGGTTTTGACGAGCATGTTTGCTCAAATGTGATTGATACATCAACTGTTTCGTCATATTTAGTTTTTGTAGTTTTCAATGATGACTGTGCACAAAACATAAATTGGAGTTGTGAATCATAGTTTTGAATCATGATGCAATTTTGTTGTTGGTTCAATAACATCGGGTGAGGTGTTAGTGAAATTTTTACTCTGGCTTTGTGGAAAGCACTTGGTTATCTTTTGTTAGCTTTGTAATGTACCAATACAACAACTATGATTGTGCACAAAACATAAATTGGACTTGTGAATCATGGTTTTGAATCATGATGCAATTTTGTTGTTGGTTCAATAACATTGGGTGAGGTGTTAGTGAAATTTTTACTCTGGCTTTGTGGAAAGCACTTGGTTATCTTTTGTTAGCTTTGTAATGTGTCATTACTGTTTATGAATGGGAAAATCACTGATGCACGTGCAAATTACATATACTGGATTTTAATATAGAATGTTGATTAAATTCTTGTAACCAGGACACCACAAGATTTACTAATTTGTCTCTGATGTGGGTAAGTAGGCTAAAGGTTAGTTACTTCAATCCTTATAGTTGGTTTTAAAATAGAATGATTTTGGTTTTTAACCTTACCTTTAAGTTATGGCTTTGATGGAAAATTGCATTAGGTCATTCACGGAGGGCCTATTATCAGTCACTATCTTTCTGGGTGAGAAATGCATGGATTAAGTTGATGCCTTTCACTTCAAATCGTTACCACAATTTATAATGATAAACTGCATATGTATCTAGAGCTTAAAGGCTTAAAGGATGTATCCGGGGATATTAGATTGAATCATAGTTGTTGTATTGGTACTTTTTGTGTATACGCCTTTTGTATCATGTTGCATATTATATCATTTCTCATGGGATACATTGACTGACGTGCAGTTGTCAAGTAATTAAGCATCATCCATCATGCATCACAAAAATATTATGAAAGTTAAAGCATTTAGAAGCGCATAACCAAGGAGAATTAGTAAAAAGCTTGCAAATTCAAAATGAGACTGCAAGTATAAAGATAACTTCTTGTAAGTCTAAGCCAAATGTACTTTGGTGGAGTTTCTCATGGGGATAGACAGCTTATGCTGCAGCATTGCAAACCGTCTGTGGGGACTTTGACATTCAAGTACTTAGGTATTCCTTTGGCTGCTAAATCTCCATCTTATCATGATTGTTTGCCTTTAATTGATAAGCTTATGAAGTGAGTTAGAAGTTTACGCAATAAATTCCCCCTCTTATGCTGACACGTCTCTTCTTAGATCTGTTTTATTAAGCTTGCATAACTATTAGTCCTCATCCTTTATTTTGCCTAAGAAAGTTATCAAAGATGTATAAAGAGTATGCAGGCAGTTTCTTTGGAGGGGGTAATGATAATAAAGCTAATATTCTTTTAGTTGCATGGAAGAATATTTGTAAACCTGAAGATCAAGGAGGCTTAGCTTATCATGATGTTCAGATGGTTAAGAATGCTTTAATGCTGAAGCATATATGGCGAATTGCTCTGAAATCTGATAACTTTTGGGTTAAATGGATTCATGAGATCTATTCAAGAGATAGAAGCTTTTGGCATGTTCCTATTTCTGTATCTTATTCCTGGGGATTTTGGAAAATCTTAAAGTTGAGGCAGAATGTTGTTCAAATGCTTGAGTTTGACTTTAATGTAGATGATATTGGATGGAGAGGACCTTTGCCTCCTTTTAGTGCTAGAGCAGCATATCATTGCATGCAACATTCCAGTCCTAAAGTTGCATGAAAAAAGTTAGTTTAGAGCGGAATGAACTTGCCTCGCCACTCATTTATTATGTGGTTGTTATGTCATTGGAGACTTTTAACTAGAGTGCATTTGGGGAGAAGAGGAGTGGTTAATGTTGACACTATATGACCCCCCCCCCCCCCTCAAAAAATAAAAAATAAAATAAAAATAAAAATAAATAAAAACAAAAACAAAACAAAAAAAAAACTCTTTCCTCCTCTTCCTAGGTTACAAGGGGTCAATATTGATATTATCTGCAATCTCAAAAGAGCTGCCTTGGCTGCTAGCATATATGTGGTATGACATACGAGGAACGGAGTCAGTTTTAAGAACCTCCAACCTGATATATGAAGAGATGCGGCAGGCCATTTCCAATAATGATGGAATCTATTGCTAATATGAGATGGTGTGGAAGGTTTAATGTAACCCTAAGCTGAAGTTTCCAGTTTTGGACTTTTATAGTTACTGTGAGGTTTTCGATCAATGATTTTTTTAGTCTTCCCTTTTGTTTAGTGATAGTCTGATAGATGGTGTACCCGTCTTTTTCATGTGAACGTAGATGGAGTTTGGACTTCATCTTTTATTTGATCAATGACAAAAAACTTCAGGCAAGTCTTGGCAACATAAATCAAATATTAAAAAGTTATAATAGCATGTAAAATTTACATGGAATTTTTGGGTGAAAACTCTTGTGTTTGCATAATTGATTATAAATGTAGGTCTAAGGTCAAAAGAAACTATTTGCAAATGTAAAATTAACGGGTATCTAATTAAAAAAACAAAAACCTATTTATATCGGCCTTCTCTTCTTCTGCTCCCCAAATCTCTCGAAACCCTAACCCTAATGGCGAAGAGACAACCACCGCCTCTTCTAGCATCGCGCTCTTCCTCATCTGAGGAGGAAGAAGAATCCTCTTCCGATGAAAAACCCATCACCAAGAGATGCATCCCTCAAACCCCAATCTAGAACCAAGAACAAGACGAAGAAACCAAGGACGAGAGCGAATTCGACTCTGATGAGGAATAAAACAATAATGAAGAGGATGAAGAGCTTCAATCCGATGCAAAGAAGCCCCATTCGATCTCCACACTGGAGTCTTTCGCCCTCAAATCTGTGGACGTCGGTGAGAAGTCAAATAGAAAGCGCAACGCCAACGATAATTCCCTGTTCCTTATCTGGAGACTCGAGGACGAGATCACGATCCTTGAGGCCATGATCGAGTTCAAGCCCTAACACGGCCCCCATCAAGCTCAACACCGCTGGGATTCGAGACTTTCACGACTTTGTGAAGGGTTTGTTGAGCCTCGAGGTCAACGGTTCTCAACTTCATGAAAAGATTCAGAGGATCAAGAAGTACAAGTCTATAGCTGCTCGTGTTAAGATAGGGAAAGTAGTCAAGTTTGGGGAACCTCTGGATGAGAAAGTGTACGAGCTCACGAAGAAAGTTTAGGGAATGGAGAACAAACAATGAGGCGAAGAATGAGGGGAAAGCTGTGAAATCTAAAAAGACGGTGAATACGGCTAATGATAGTGGAGGAGGGAGTTCAAAGAGGGAGTATCCGTTCTTGAAGGATTGCTTGGTGAAAATGAGGGGAGGCATCTCAACGGAGCTCTTGGACGCGATTGACCTAGAAAAAGCGAGGTCTTTGGAGAGCAAGTTTAAGAAGCAAAAGTGATGGAGATCACAGACAAAATATGCGAGATAGACTTGATGAGGGAAGCCCTTGAGTGGTTAGTGGAGGAGATAGAGAGGATAGTGGATTGAGTTTGGGAAGTTCCATCGGTAAGTTCATGACCCTTTATGATATTTTGTTAGTTTCTAGTTTGCGCAAGAATTTCTTTTAGACTTCGGGTAATCGTAGGATTATCTTGATATGCGTACTGAATTTGGCACGCAATATATTAGTTCGTGCAACTTCACATTTGGGTTTTGATGAGCATGTTTGCTTGTGGAAATCTGTGATTTACTACATGATTAGTTGAAATCCGTGATTTACTACCTGATTACTAGGAATTAGTTGTTAAGATTCTGTTTAGTTTGTTTCCTAGAATAAAGAGATTCAGGTATTGATTACCAGGATCTTCTATCTGTTATTCTAATCTTTTAGTTTCCAGATTTTGAGGAAAAGCTTAACTTCTTCCTCTCTTTAAATAGCTATGTAATCCTTTTTCAGAGAAGTATGAGAAAATTACAATTTCATTCTTAATTTTTCACATGGTATCAGAGCAGTCTCTGAAACTATCTAACAAAATTTTCTAATGACCAAATACGGCATGGCCACAGAAAAACAATCATCCTCTTCATTCGAAGTCACTTCAGGTGATGAACTCCCTATCACCAGCACTCATGTCGTTGCAGATGATGTTTCTCTTCCTATTACAGGACACAAATTAAATGGGAACAATTACCTTTAGTGATCGCAGTCTGTCATGATGTACATCTGTGGGAAGAGGAAGGATGAATATCTCACCAGCAAAGTCGTTCCTCCACAAGCAGGAGATCCCAGATTTAAACTCTGAAAAAAAGAGAACAATATGGTCATGTTATGGCTGGTTAATTCCATGACCAACGAGATAGGTGAAAATTTCTTGCTCTATAGCACGGCTCATGAAATATGGGACGCTGCAAAACAGTTTTACTCAAGCAAAGAGAACACATCAGCAATATTCGAGATAGAAAGCAGACTCCATGATCTTCGACAAGAAGATTTATCTGTCACGCAATTCTACAATACTCTTACTCGACATTGGCAACAATTAGATGTCTTTGAAGATCACAAATGGGGCTGCGCTGATGATGCTAAGAAGTTCAGAGAGATCGTCGAAAAGAAAAGAATTTTTAAGTTCTTAATGGGACTTAACAAGAACTTGGATGAGGTTCGTGGAAGAATACTAGGCACGAAACCTCTACCTAACATTCGAGAAGTCTTCTCCGATGTGCGTAGAGAAGAAAGCAGGAAGAAAGTGATGATGGGAGAATCTCACACTGCTCCCATCACAGATAACTCTTTTGCACTTGTTGCACGAGGAGTCCATAACAACAACAATGGCATTCAACCGAAGAAGGGAAGACCATGGTGTGATCACTGCCGAAAACCAGGTCATACTCGTGAGACATGCTAGAAAATACACGGGAAACCGGTGGATTGGAAGCCTTCAAGACCTGCTCCTGACAAAGATATCCGTGGGAACCATGTTATCATTGAAGAAGGACATTCTGTTTCCACGGAATCCAGCCTCTTCAACAAGGAACAACTTGAAGCACTTCAAAAGATGTTCTCACAACAAACATCTACCCAAAGTATTATAGGAACTGGGTCTTTAGCACACAAAGGTAATTACTTGAGTGCTCTTATAGTTAATTCAAAAAATAAAAGTCTATGGATTGTAGATTCCGGTGCTGAGACATCTTATTTTTTCATCATTACAATCCATGCTGAGAGGATCTTATGGTAAAAATAGCCGATGGGGTCTCTTTCTAAAGTGGTTGGAACAGGTTCTATCATTCTCTCACAGGACCTATCATTAACATCAGTACTTCATGTTCCCAATCTTGACTGCAATCTTTTGTCAGTGAGTAAACTCACCCAAGATCTTAACTGCATAACTAAATTCTTCCCAAATATGTGTGAATTTCAGGGTTTGGATTCGGGGAGGATGATTGGCAGTGCTAAGATGTGCTTAGGACTATATCTTCTCAAAAGTGATGAACCTCCTATAAGACAAACTCACAATGCAGAATGTGTTGAGTTCAAAGGTCAAAGTCAGTCAAATAAAAGCTTAATTTCTATTGAGAATTTCAATAAAAATAGTGCAATCATGTTATGGCACTATCGTCTAGGTCATCCTAATTTTTTGTATCTCCAAAAATTATTTCCATCTTTATTTATAAATAAAGATTCAAAATTGTTCCAATGTGAAGTATGTCAGTTCGCAAAGCATGCTCGGAATTCTTATCACATTCAACCATACAAAGCATCTCATCCCTTTTCCTTGATTCATAGTGATGTATGGGGACCTTCTAGGATTAAAAATGTTACTGGCACAAGGTGGTTTGTGTCCTTCGTTGATGATCACTCTAGAATCACTTGGTTATTCCTCATGAAAGAAAAATCTGAAGTTGGTCAAATTTTTAGAAAATTCAACACTATGGTTCAGACACAATTCCAAACAAAAATACAAGTGTTGAAAACCGATAATGCAAAAGAATATTTTGAAACAATTCTGGGCGAGTATCTTGGGAGCTAGGGCATTGTACATCAAAGTTCTTGTGTCAATACACCACAACAAAATGGGGTGGCAGAAAGAAAAAACAGACACATCCTTGAAGTTGCTCGTTCTCTTATGTTCACCACTTATGTTCCAAATTTTTTCTGGGGTGAGGCAATCCTAACAGCTGCTTACTTGATAAACAGAATGCCTTCTCGAGTTTTGAAGTTTCAAACACCTTATCATGTCCTCCTTTAATCCTTCCCGAGTACTCATATTTTGTCTACTCTTCCCTTGAAGGTATTTGGTTGTTCTGTGTTTGTCCATATACATGCCCAATACCGTAGCAAAGTTGATCCAAAGGCTCTCAAATGCATATTTGTAGGATACTCTTCACATTAGAAAGGGTATAAATGTTACTCTCCAGTCACTCGAAAATTCTACAACTCTATGGATGTTACATTCTTTGAACATCAACCCTTCTATTCCAAAACTAATATTCAAGGGGAGAACTTTACTCATAAATATCAGGAATATCAGCTTTGGGACGTTGATGCCTTGGAGTTGTCTTATGGTCATGATACTCTTCCAACTGAGTCACCTCAACCATTCCAAACAAGTATGGATCAAAATCCTAGTCCAAGCTTTGATATCCCACCCGAGCCTGACACTCCAAAAGAGCAAAATCCTCAGTGTTCAATTCCCACACAACCTGCAGACATTAGTGAGTTACGTGTTTATACAAGGAGGAACAAAACTAGAGATGATAAAAGACTGCAGACAACCGATCACGATCATGAGTTCATCCTAATTCCAGAACCTCAAAATTCATCAGGTAATACGAGTGACTCTACTCCTTGCAATTTGCCTAATGAAGATCTCGATAGACCTATCGCCCTAAGAAAAGGCACTCGCTTGTGTACTAATCATCCCATTTGTAATTTTATCTCATATGAGAGATTGTTACCTAGTCACCATGCTTTTATTAGCAACCTTGACAGTACTCAGATTCTCAGTTCGATTAGTGACGCTCTTTGCATTCTAGAATGGAAGGATGCTATTTGGGAAGAAATCCGAGCTCTTGAAAAGAATGGGACATGGGTGATATCTGAGTTGCCACAAGGAAAACGCCGTGTAGGTTGCAAATGGATCTTCACTATCAAACATAACTCAGATGGGAGTGTAAATCGATTTAAAGCTCGTTTAGTGGCTAAAGGGTTCACACAATCCTATGGGATCGATTACTAGGAGACTTTTGCGCCTGTAGCTAAACTCAATACTGTTCGGGTTTTGCTCTCATTAGCTTCCAATCTTGACTGGTCCCTCTATCAGCTAGATGTAAAGAATGTGTTCCTTAATGGTGATCTTGAAGAAGAAGTATACATGGAGATTCCTCCTGGCTTTGACACTCCAGCTAACACCAACAAAGTCTGCAAGCTCAGAAAGTCTTTGTATGGACTTAAACAATCACCAAGAGCATGGTTTGACAAATTTACCAAAGCAGTAAAGAAGGTTGGATATAATCAGTGCCAGACAGACCACACCATGTTTGTCAAACAATCATCTTCAGGTAAAAAGGCAATACTTATCGTGTATGTTGATGACATTATTCTAACTGGGGATCATGATGAAGAAATCCTAAAACTCAAAAGCTTTCTAGCTAAAGAGTTTGAGATCAAAGATTTAGGCAACCTAAAATACTTCCTCAGCATGGAAGTAGCTCGGTCTAAGAAAGGTATTTCTGTTTCCCAACGAAAGTATGTGCTTGATCTATTGAAAGAAACGGGAATGCTTGGATGCAGACCAACTGACACTCCTATGGACTCCACTACTAAGTTGGGTAGCAAAGGTAGTTGTGCTCCTGTTGACAAAGGCAGATACCAAAGATTAGTCGGGAAGCTCATCTCTCTCTCACATACCAGACCATATATCAGTTTTGCTGTAAGTATTGTGAGCCAATTCATGAATTGTCCAACAGAGGAGCACATGGAAGCAGTGTACATGATTCTGAGATATTTGAAGATGGCACCGGGTCAAGGTTTATTCTTCCAAAAGACAACAAACAAGGAAGTTGGAATATTTACTGACGCAGATTGGGCAGGATCTGTGATTGATAGACGATCTACATCAGGATACTGCACCTATGTCTGGGGAATTTGGTCACTTGGCGAAGCAAAAAACAATCAGTTGTATCACGAAGTAGTGCAGAAGCAGAATTCCGAGCCCTTGCACACGGCATTTGTGAGGGAATTTGGTTGAAAAGAGTGCTTTATGAACTTGGAATTCATGTCTTAGGATCTATGAAAGTGTTTTGTGACAATCAGTCAGCAATCAGAATAGCTAAGAATACCGTTCATCATGATAGAACGAAGCACGTGGAGATCGATCGACACTTTGTCAAAGAGAAGATAGAAAACAATACAATATCACTTGTCTATGTCCCGACCAATCAACAGACAGCAGACATTCTAACTAAAAGCCTTGCCAAGAAAGATGTTTGAGGATCTTATTTCCAAGCTAGGTTTACTCAATATCTACAACCTAGCTTGAGGGGGAGTGTGGAAATCTGTGATTTACTACATGATTAGTTGAAATCCGTGATTTACTACCTGATTACTAGGAATTAGTTGTCAAGATTATGTTTAGTTTGTTTCCTAGAATAAAGAGATTCAGGTATTGATTATCAGGATCTTCTATCTGTTATTCCAATCTTTTAGTTTCCAGATTTTGAGGAAAAGCTTAACTTCTTCCTCTCTTTAAATAGCTATGTAATCCTTTTTCAGAGAAGTATGAGAAAATTACAATTTCATTTTCAATTTTTCACATTGCTCAAATGTGATTGATACATGATTGATACATCAACTGCTTTGTCATGTTTAATTTTTGTAGTTTTCAATGATGATTTTGTACAAAACATAAATTAGTTATGATTGGACTTGTGAATCATAGTTTTGAATCATGGTGCAATTTTGTTGTTGGTTCAATAACATTGGGTGAGATGTTAGTGAAATTTTTACTCTGGCTTTGTGGAAAGCACTTGTTTATCTTTTGTTAGCTTTGTAATGTGTCATTACTGTTTATGAATGGGAAAATCACTGATGCACGTGCAAATTACATATACTGTACTAGATTTTAATATAGCATGCATGTTGATTAAATTCTTGTAACTAGAAGGACACCACAAGATTTGTTAAATCTCTGAGGTGGTTAAGTAGGCTAAAGGCTAGTCAATTTAGTCCTTACAGTTGGTTTTAAATTAGAACGATTTATGGTTTTAAACTTACCTTTGACTTAGGCTTGATGGGGGGATGCACTAAGTCATTCATGGAGGACCTATTATCAGTCACTATTTTTCTGGGGAGAAATGTATGGATTAAGTTGATGACTTTCACTTCAAATTGTTTCCACAATTTATGATGATAAACCGCATATGTATCAAGAGCTTTAAGGCTTAATCATTGTTGTTGTATTGCTACTTATTGTGTATGTATACTCTTTCTCTTTGTATCATGTTGCATATTATATCATTTCTCATGGGATACATTGACTGATTTGTAATTGTCAAGTAATTAAGCATCCACCATCATGCATTACAAAAATATTGTCAAAGTTAAAGCATATAGTAGCGTACATAACCAAGGAGAATTATTTAAAAGATAGCAAATTCAAAGTGAGACTGCAAGTATAGAAATGACTTATAATAAGTCTAAGCCAAATGTACTTTGGTGGAGTTTCTCATGGGGATATAGACATCTTTACTGCAACATTGCAAACTGTCTGTGGGGACTTCGCCATTTAAGTACTTAGGTCTTCCTTATTAGATCTGTTTTACTAAGCTTGCATAACTATTGGTCCTCCTCGCTCTTTATTTTGCGGCCTAAGAAAGTTATCAAAGGGGTAGAAAGAGTATGCAGGCAGCATCTATGGAGGGTTAGTGATGACAAAGCTAAGAAGCTTTTAGTTGCATGGAAGAATGTTCGTAAACCTAAAGATCAAGGAGGCTTAGGTTATCATGATGTTCAGGTGGTTAATAAATGCATTAACGCTGATAACATGTATGGCGAAGTGCTCTGAAATCTGATAACTTTCAGGTTGAGTGGATTCATGAGATCTATTTAAGGGATGGAAGCTTTGCCTCCTTTTAGTGCTAGAGCAGCATATCAGTGTATTTGCAAAGCTCAAAGGAGCTGCCCTGGCTGCTAGCAGATATGTGGTATGGCATACGAGGAACGGAGTCAGTTTTAAGGACCTCCAACCTGATACACAAAGAGATGCGGCTCGCCATTTTCAAGAACGGTGGAATCTGTTGCTAATACGAGATGGTGTGCAAGGTTTAATGTATAGCCCTAAGTTGCGTCTGAAGTTTCCAGTTTGGGACTTTTTATAGTTACTGTGAGGTTTTTGATCTGCTGCAGGCGTATATTGAAATTTTTTTTTTATTTATATTCTTCCCTTTTGTTCAGTGGTAGATGGTGTGCCTGTCTTTTACACGTGAACATAGATAGAGTATCTCTTTGTTTGTTCAATGACCAAAATACTTCAGGTGAGTCTTTGCAACATAAATAAAGGTCAATGACTGGAAGGACGTTAATGGAATGTCAAAAATGACATAATATCAAGTTCTCAACCATTGAATGCGAGGGCATGAACACCATGTGTGAACACTGAAGTCGGATGAATCACAAATTTCATAAATCCTAGATCGAGTCGATAAGTTTTAGCCTTTATCCATGAACTACAAGTTTCATAAATACTATAGCTCGAGCTGATAAGTTGTAGTCTTTATACAAAATCAATGATATGTTCATTAGGGAAAGACATGCTTTCCATTAAAATCAAATAACTATTTTTTGCTTGGCTTTAATCCTATGCCTCGCACGTGCATCATTTCATGGTACAAGCTTTGCTGATGCAAACAGAAGGTTTAGGATTCGCCATTAATCAATCCGTGCGTTGTATAACATGTAGCAGGTGTCAAATTTGATTTTTTTTGTAAAAAAAAGAAAAGAAAAAGACAAGTCAGGAATGGCCTTATTTTCTCATTGAATTTGACGAGCTTTCCTATTGCTACTTCTTGACTGGTTATTTACTTTAAGGGCCCGTTTGGATAATGCAAGTATTAGAATATTTACTTTAAGGGCCCGTTTGGATAATGGAAGTATTAGAAGTAAGAAGTAGGTTATAGAAGTAACTTTCAAAGCTATGAAGTAGGAAGTAGTGGAAATAGTATTTTTTTTTGTTTGTTTCATATATTTTTAGAAGTAATGGAAGTAGAACTTCTTCCTCTTCATTTATTTTTTTTGTTTGGATAACATTTGGAAATATTATTAGGAAGTAATTTTATGAATGAAAAGTTGTTAGAAGTAACTAATAAAGGAAATATTAATAAAAAAATTATTTATGTCGTAATTAATATGCATTTCAACTACTTCCGAGCTACTTCTGAGTATTGAGGATTCGAAAAATATTTTGGAAGTAATGATGACACGTAGGCGCCACATAAGCATTTAGAGAAGTATTGGAAGTAAGTTTTTCAGAGAATCAAACATATTTTTTTGCTTGGAAGTAGCAGAAGTAGCCTCTACTTCTTTTACTTCAGCTACTTCACAATTATTTCCGTGCAAACAAACAGACCCTAAGTTGGGAACTTCCCACACCTCATTAGTTCAAGTGCATAATCTTAAGAGTGGGACGATTTTTTAAAAACATTAATTTAATATTTAATTATCAAAATCGACTAGAGTTTTTATTTGTTTATTATTTTCAACAACTTTGGTCATATCAGCCAAAAATCGGTCAATTTTTAAAATTTCAAATTTTGTAACTCCCTGGATTGCCAATCCGAGTAGTTACCTATTTAACTACATACTAACCTCTAGAAATTATGTATCTTTTCAAAATCAAAGGCATCCTTTAATTCAGCAAATTTGACAGCTTGTTATATTTGTAATCTAAACTAATTCGGGAAGTAATACGTAAATTTGATTGAAATTTAAAGTGAGTAATCTATGATAAGAAATAAATAAATAAATAACCAGAGAATTTTTACACATTCTATTCATTTCTTTCTTGAAAAGGATAGAGAGAATTATGTTAATTAGATAATTAGTTAGAATAATAAAAAAACAACATCGGTTCATTTACTTATCAGTTTCAAAAATAGGGAAAAAAATGGAAAAACATTACGAGGATGAAATGCAGAAGATAAGATGAGATTTTTAGAGATTTTGTGAATATTTGAGGATTTAATGGATCTCACAATATAACTTCTATTTATTAGGATCTAATCTTAAAGCATAAATCACAAAATCCAAAGGCTAAAAAAATAAGAAGGAATTTTTATTGTATCTTTTCAGTTGGATATTGTGGATGTGAATTAGCATGAAATTGATTAAGAATTGATCAACTATGAATAAAAGCTGTCATCCGATCAATAATTAACAAATGACTAATTAAATTAGAAGCTGGGGTAAAAAAAATATTTAAACATTGACTCTCTTAGAGAAATACAATATATAAATACTCTGTTCAAAAGTGTGAGTTTGCAATAATCTTTTTATAGTCAATATTATCTTTGGCTTTTCTTTAAATTGTCATGTCACTCAATTTGATAGGATTTAAATACGACATCGTATTCCTTTATTTTTTTCTTTTGAGTTAAACTCCCATTAAATTTTTAGATATACACCGAAAAACAAAACAAAAAAAATTATAATTTCAAATTTGTTTTATCATTTTCATTTATTTAAAAAACGGCTTTTGAATCTTATTGGAATGGATTAAAATAGAAATGCATCCATCCTAATAGTATTTTTAACACATTCAACTAACAAATGTCATAAGTAAAATATTAAATCTAAATTAAGATTTAACAGAGTTTAGTGATAAAATTAGAATCTCTTATTCCCTTTCAAATTGCCAATATTTTATAAATCCTATCTTATATCTTTTTCACATCTCTACTAACACAATCAAAACTCACTAGAGCCGAGCCACCCCAAGGTGGCCGACAACCCCCCCTCTCCCGTGTGTTGTGTACACGTGCTCGTATGCACATGTTCGTTTGGCTATAAATAGGAGGCTTGGTTCATTTGTTAAGAGGTTGGATTTTGGAGGAGGCGAAGCCCTGCTGGATTGGAGATTCAAAACTTAGAAAAGATTCAACCTTTGGAGGCTTCAAGACTTGTTCATCCGGATCTGGTGCTCAGCGATCGACAACGTCAAATAAGGCAGGAGATCGAGAGAATCGGATCTGAGATCTACACGATCACACTCCGGATCTAAGCTTGGTTCTTAGATCCCGAGCATCGAGCGGTTGTTTCCTTGGTGAAACGATCCCTCCCGGCTATTATTCCCTTGGTGGAATAGTAACCGTCATATCGTGTAGATCCGACCGGATCGAGATCACGCGGTGGTCCACGGCAAATAACCCCGGCGCAGGCAAAGAACCCACACAAAGCGAGTGACCGCAAAACAGGAGCTCGCGATTCGTTCGACAAACAAGGATAAAAGTTGTAATCTTTCTTTTTCGTATTTTGATTTTCATTGTAACCGGATCTTATAAAAAGACCGGATCTTTTGTAACCGATAAACTGTTATCAAGAGTGCAATGACATCAATGAAGAAAGACCCAATTTTTACCGCGATCAGTGCCCACTCTATCAAAGAGAGCACGTCAAAGACGGCAACAACGCCTTGCACGCCAGCTGGCGAAAGCCTTGGAGCTAGTTGATGGAATACACTATGAAGAGGATTTGAAGTCGAGGAGGCGCCAACCACCGCAATAGCGAGCGGACAACCCCTCCTCTTCCAAACCAGCGAAGAACGAATGGGTCCACGTCAAAAGGAGCGGATTCAGAAACGCCGCGCAAGAGTTCTGGTGCAAGAGGCTAAAAAACTACAGAATGAAGAAGTGGATAAGAAGCCACAAAGACTGTACAAAATATAGAGGCCAAAGTCCAAGACGGCTGCCGAAAAGAGCGAAAAACGCGAGTCGTTCAAATCCGACCTGCCACTTTGCGAGTCACTCAAATCTGACCTGCTATTTCGCTGGTCACTCAAATCTAACCCGCCACTTTGCGGGTCACTCAAATCTGACCCACCACTTCGCGGGTCACTCAAATCCGACCCTCCAGTTCGTGGGTCACCCAGATCCGACCTTCCAGTTCGCGGGTCACCCAGATCCGACCCTCCACTTCATGGGTCACTCAAGTCCGACCCTCCAACCGCGGGTCACTCGAATCTGACCCACGCCAAGGTTAAGATAGAAGATGTTCTGCACCTGTTTCATCGATCCCTTCGAGTTCTGCACCTCTAGTGGGGCCCCGTGACAGAGTGAATTTATCACAATCTAAGATAAAGATTACGAATCGCCTCGGCCCTTCACACGATGATCGAGGCAAAGCTTCGGTCAAGGAGCATTTAGGCCCATTGAACAGATCTCGAGTGGCTGGGGGTCATAATTATCCTCCCAAGCAGTGGAGGAGAACGTAGGATGGGAAAATCCCTATATCGGACCGCATTGGATTGTGTGTCGAAGTCTAGGTTCCCGTTAAGGTCCTACACCCACAAAAATGTAGCCTTGAACGTGTGACTCCTAAAGACGCTAACAAAGAATTAAGTCATCGGAAGGAAGCGTATTCTAACACAAATTTATATCGGTGCCCCCATAAACCTTTTTAACCACATATGATTGAGAAGGACTACTGTGAGAACTAGTACTTCGTTTTGTTATGAAAATGAAAATAATCATGTACTAATATAAAAATAAAAATAATAATTACTTTTTTTGTGTGTGTACAAATAAGTTTTTTCACTGCGCAGAATTTATGTTATATAAGATATTTATTTATATGTGAAATTGTAAATATGTCCCCGTGGGGGGGAAAAATTATGAATTCATCCTAGATTACAGACCATACCGTGATCATGGGAACGGGTTAGGCACAAAACAATATTCAAAATCGACGTCTCAGGTTCAAAGACTCGTGCATTTCTATTGATCATTACTCGCCTTAACTTGATTGACTACGTACGCAATAATAACTGTAAAACACATCATAACACACCATCAGCATAAAGGATCCCGTCGTCAACAGGCAAAAGAAGCAGGCCAAAAGGCACCAACTCTGTCCTCTTGCCGGCCACCTCGAGAGCCCATGCCATGTTCTTGTCAGCAATAATCCTCGTTACCTTATCGGTCTCAGATCCGTTAATCTTGTCAATAATTAACCTCCTCCGGGTAACGAACCCTCACATAGCTTTCCAAGATCGTTGTGATCGTCGTCAGGAGCCAAACCGTTTGCGAGGACTCGATCATGGTTGAATTTAGTGATGACGAAGGAGGTCATTCTGAAGCCGTGATCTACGAAGCAATGAGAGAGCTCCACGAGGGGTATAACATGGCCCTGCGCTGGATAAGGTATTACAAGAGCGTGTTGTGGACGCATCTTGTTCATGTATGTGTGTGTTTTTGAGTATTGGCTTCGATTCTTGTAGTATATATACACAAAGCAAGTATGTGTAATTGGGAAAAAAAATACATGTATTAACTCATTTTGCTTTCCTGCCATCCCGACTCATTATATGCAAATAATGTCAATACTAATATTTCACATCAGATCTTTTTTTTTAACGTTTTCGGGTTGTTTTCTTTGAATATACTGTAAAGATACACTGCAATGCAAAGGACGATACGCATGTTTTCTTTTATTCAATTTCTAGCTCAATTATTAGAAGCCAGTGATTTAAGAATATATAGCTCCGAGTGACATGTGGACATAATCACAGTTAGCATCTTCTATCAAATTGTCAACGCTCTACCGACATTGTATAAACATAGCGACAGAATCCAATATATTTTTCAACCAAACTAACCTTATAGTTAAATTAACCATGTTTTACATTGATGTAACCTTAGATTTAGCCACCTTCGGTGACTCGGTCGTGTCCGGGATTGTAAATCATTCAACCACCAAATTTTCGCTCTGCATTATGCAATCAATGTATGAATGAAATCAATATTTCAGATTTAATATGTTGATGATTATTTCGCTAATAGTTTTAAATGTCAAAAATATCAACCCAAAGATAACCTCCTCAAATATACTTACTATAATGAAATCATGGTCAAGGCATCAACCACTAATCAACCATTAAATGCAATAATTCTTGAGCATTTACCATACGACAGTTATTTTAGTAATTGCCACCCTGGTCATCTCCTGATCACAAGTTCATGCCAACTGCCCCTACTATGATATGTAAAAATAATTCAGCAACAGACACCAAAATACAGAGAGAAAAAAACAAAATACAAATAGCACATGCATAATGGGAGCTTGAGCAGTTTTAAATAAATCAATAATAATGCTAGTCCTGAGAAAAAGTCAACTAAAATTCATTACATAAAGTCCCAGTACTGAGGAAAGTTTAAAAGCAATATGTTTGGAACACCTCTTTCATGATTCTAAGATATGCACCCCGGAAGCATAATCATAACAAGATAAATGCCAAAAGTTGAGCATACAGACTGAAATTTGCTCTATTTTTTGGCAGGCCGGGAGGGCCCAAAGTAGTTCGTAACTAATCCCATGATTGCGAACCTGACAGATAAAAAATAAATAACATTAGTATATACAATTTAATTGTCCTATTTAAGCCCCTAAGACTTAGTATTATTTTAAAAGTACCATTGATCAACTAGTTATTAATAATCTAAAGTTATGACCCAGAGATTTAAGTGTTCATATAACATCAAAGAAAAATTAGAGTAGAAACAGCTATTTTCTAGTGCTGCAAATAGACGTTGGGATCGTGGGATGCTAAAGCAAACCATGATATTCGCTGTGTTCCGCAATACGGGTTCAATCGTCCTGGATCCGTGGTGGAACACGACCCAATTCACCAACTGAGGTGACCCAATTTGGAATTCAAATAAGTGAAATTTTTGAAAAAATAACTCTGATTCAGAGCATAAACAACAAAAAATGTGAGAAATGAAGCAAATAAAGTATGCATACATTAATTGCAACAAGATTCTCAAGGTTCTTTTACCATTACTAAAATGAACTAGCATATTTCTTAAACTTGACACTTGAAAAACCTTTGATTCCTATACTTAAGAACCGAACCTAAAATCAATCACGTTCCCCTAGTGTACCGTATAAGCCTACCCCCTCGTACCCATTCCTAATTAGTGGTGTACCACTCCCATTCCCACCTCGTGAACCAGAACGAATGGGGTTCAATGCAACTCTGGCAGGAACAGCACAAAGTTAAAAATGAATCCGCGTACACATACTAACAGATGGCATCAAACAAAAGACTCCGGACCAGTCAACACCTTTCCTTAAACAATAGAAGATGTACCGCAAAAAAATCAAATGTGAATAGAAAAAAGTGGATTCATTCGATAAAAATAAACTCCTAAATACACGGTCTCAAGGAAATTATGCACAAAGGAGTCCATTAGGACTATAAAGCTTGCTACTATATTGTTCAAAGTGACACATTTATGCTTAATATGTATCTGAAGGAAATTTAATAACCAGGAAAATCTATCCAGATAAAAAAGAAGATACGTAAAGACACCTGCTAAATAATGCACTTCTTCATGTAATTCAAATAACATGCGACCAAACTCTAAAGAAAGCCAAGGTAGTTAAATTTACCAAAAGTAAATCATTGTCTTAAATATCCCCGAGATGATCCGATAATATTGGGCGATATATCCTTTTACAAGGCTTGCCCCGAACAATTTAGTCTAAATATTATTTACCGCTTTTTAACAATTTAGGCGATATATCCTGACATGCCCAATGTATTAGCCGATATGTTGGCAGACATGTCCTCTTATATAGCTTGTCACAAAATAATAATACCGTTTTGGCTATTTTTGGATGACATATCATGATTTTACCAATATATCAGGTGAAATTTTGCCTCAAAAAATCAAACAAAATATTGCAATGTTGATTTGGACTTTTATTTGTTTTAAAAAGGTTAATTGTTTTATCTTAAACATGTATTATTTATACTTTTGTATGCTTAGGTTTCATTAGGTATGTTTAGATTACATTTTAAGATATTATATTTTATATTCACATCATCCAATATAGAACTCCAAAATTTACCATAGCCCTGATACTTCCCCCAAAATCAGCAATCTCATATGAATTTTGGCCGTCAAATATTTCTCCAATATCCGATATTTAAAACCTTGAACAAGATAACCTCCATGTCTCCTCTAACTATCTATCATTGTAAAAATACATAAGTTATATTGTAAGCTAATTTTATCAACCTACAATAGTAAATTGAATTACACATGCACTTCTTTTTTCCCTCTGAACTGTCTGTAGAACAGTGAACAAGATCAAAGTTCTTATGCACTTCAAGATACATCAAGAATAATACCTTCAAAATAGAAGCACCTAATTGCCCATAGAAGGGCACAAGCATGTCTTGCAAACATATTAACTCTACTAGACGAAGGCATGATTATCACTCATAAAATACATCTTGCAGTTATAGAGGGCTCTTACTCATCACAAAGTCGAATAAAATTCACAGTTTAATACCAACTATATGAGCACCATCCACCTATTTGGAAATTTCATTAAGATGATCTGTACAAAACCATAATGGTGTTGATTGCATCAAAGCACGCCCTTAAGAGACATCATTCCGACAAGGTAATAGGGTATACGGAAGGCATGTGTTTTAAGGCTGTCATGTGTGGTCCCTTACTTCGCCCATCTAGTTTCTGATTTAATTCAATGTGTCCACAGGACTCATCGACTCATCCTATAGCCAATACTCTCGGACTAAAATTGTGTCATGCATAATGTCCCTCAGGTGTGAAAACTCAAGAAGAAATTTTCAGTCACATTCTAAAACTCTGATTGTGACACATTGAGCTCGAAAAGTAAGATCAGTTGATGAGTTAAAATGGGGCTAGGATTTATGATGGGTGCGAGCCTGCCAACGTCATGACAGTGCAGTCTGCAAAAGGCCGAACACTAATGCAAAGTGCAAACTCTTCATAATTTATTCATATAAAGCTTCTATACATAGGGAGATGTTTTGACGGCATGCTATTTAATTAATCGTATGCCACCATTCATCATGAATGATCAAAGACTTCCTTTAACATGCATAAAAACAAAATATTTTATTGTAGGATGATAGTGTGATAATATTTTGACTAATGTTATTTAATTAATCATGTCTTCTCTCTCGCACAATGAACTACTTTTGCCTATCATGCATAAATACAAATTTTATTTCTTTGTCGTCAGAAGTTGGTGCATCTCTTTGTCATATCTTCAAATAAGGTGCAACAGATTAGATCCACGAATTATTATATGTGTTGTCAAGTTATTCTAGAACTCAAAAAGGACACAGATGTCACGGTACTAGTACAATGAGATAACAGGCATAGATGCTATATTTACGGAAACTATATATATATATATATATATATATATATATATATATATATATATATGGGTAATGTTTTCCTAAGGTGACACCTTAGATTCCCACATAAGGAAGCGACCTAAAATCACATCATTCCCTTTTTTTTGCGATCCGCTCTATTGAACTTGATCTACACATTCTTAAACCCAAACACATCAATTTTGGGGTGAACCCGTCGTGTTTTGACCCTTCGTTGAACCGTGCAAAAAAGTTCTATTCATTCGAAACCGTTAAAATTGCGGTGAGTGGATGAAGGGTCAAAACACGACAGGTTCACCCCAAAATTGGTGTGTTTGGGTTTAAGAA
>BQKN01001097.1:133737-171984 GCA_022839385.1 Asparagus kiusianus
TATATATTCTTTTTTCTTTTCCTTTTTTTGTCAGTTACCTCATCTAAAACAAAGACCATTAGCATCTAGGTTGCATTGGTATGGATACGGGTACGAGTATGGGACACGGTAAATTTGTAAAAGGTAGGGTACGGGGACACTGTTGTATATTTATATGTATTAAAAATAATAATTTATACAAGATCAATATTATTTTTTCAACATAAGATCAATATATAAGAAATAGATGTGAACGATGTGAAGTGCACAAATATTTTAAAATTAAAACATGTATTGTATTATTGAGTATACACCCGAATAAACATATGCATATATTCAAGAAGTGTCCAAGAGGTTTGGGTACGAGTATAGGGTACGTGTCAGGCGTGGGTATGGTTTCCTAATAGAAGTACCCAGGTAACATAGATTAGTATCCTTGTCTATACTCATAGCTCCTGAGTCCCTGACATTCCCAACAAACAAAAACCACACTTAAGGTATATCAATATGACAGGAAGAATAATATGGCGGTCACAACCATATAATTTTCAACATTGACTTCTTATGCCAAGGATTTTTCATCTTTTCATTGCTCTTCGAAAAGGTATTTCTGATTGTTTTCCTTTTATCATTTTTCTCCTAACTGTTCTATTTTCGCTTCTACTTTATCAAATGCATTTGTTCCCAGAATGCATCATAAGGGATTCCTTGGAAAAAGTGTTATAAACAAGGCAATGGTTGCATTATATATGAAAAAAATGTACGATTAACTACTTTGCTTCTTGAGAAGCATGTTCTTGCTATTGGTTGGTCTACGAGCTATGTTACCCAAGTACTTCTATCTTGAAGTTGTACAAGTACCTGACACATACCCGTACCCAAACTCCTTAAACACTCCTTGCATATACCAATACATTCATTCGGTCATGTATTCAATTAAACAATATATGTTTTAATTGTAGACCAATTTTCAAACATTTTCTGGACGTAAATCTTCACTTCGCATCCACTTTTTGAAACTTGTTTGGGTTTTAAACTATGATTATAATGGTCATTTTCGTGTCTAGCTCAAAAAACAAGTGTTTTCACAATTTATAATACACATAGTAAAAGAAACATAAAAATGTTATAGGAATATTAATTCTCATTGCACATGAATGAAAAAAAATTGATCTCAAAAACTATTAATTTCAATATATACTATATGTGTACATAAATGTTTATATAGCCGTATCCCCGTCTTTTGCAAATTTGCGTTGTTCCGTACCCGTATCGGTACCCATATCCATATCCGTACCCATGCAACATAGTCTATGAGTGAATTCCTTCCCATAGACAGGTTGAAAGGTTAAAGGCTCGTCTGGTTGTCAAACGTTATACTTGAACCTTTTATTTGATTCTTTAAGACAGTCTCTCATGTGGCTCGGCTACACTCTACTGGATCATCTCATCTCATTGGTGACAATAGTCAAGCACCAGCCTATGATAGTTTAACACATGAGATTTGAAAGGTTTACATGACCCAACCATCAGTTATGAGATTTTTAGTCTTAAAAAGCATGTCGTCTCCATCTATGGTTTTACGCAATCTCCAAGAGCATTGTTTGATAGTTTAATACTTTAATACTTTTGTGCTTTTTATGTTTTAAAAAAGGTTTGTTTCTGATTACTCCATTTTTGTATGTGCTCCTCAATCTGATGGTATCATTCTTCCTGCTGATATAGATATATCGTTATGACCACTGATGATCATGATCATCAGGGTATCATTACTTTGAAGTCGTATTTGAGCTCCCATTTTTATATCAAGATATTGCTGATTTAAGCTATTCCATGTGACAGAAATAGCATGATCATATAAAGGCCTCTCTCCTCAACAAAAGTATATTACTGGTTTACTGGCTAAAAATAAATATACTTGGATTTAAGCCTAGTCATAATCCAAAGGGTTTTACTGTTTATTCTAGCATTACTTGGGGGGTACCCGATCTTGGGAGATAAGGTAGACTGACTGCAAAATTTTTCCCATTTGACAATGACACGTCTGGATATCTTATTGTTATTGGCTTTTTTAGTACATACATTCAAAACCCACATCAGCTTCACTAGAGTGCAACATATCATGTATTGTGGTATCTTAAAGTGTATCCATGCCATACACAGACACAGTATTCCTCACTGTTGCGCTCTTAAAGTGTATCTATGTCATACACTATCCCTCACTGTTGGGCTCAGTAGCATGTCTTACAAATGAAATCTTAAAACCCTACATTGAGCTTGGAATGTAAGATCAGTTGGTGGGGTAGATGGGACTAGGAATGATAACGGGTGAAGGCCTACCAACAGCCTAACAACACAGTCCAAAAAATTCCAGGTTTAACGTATAATCTAAAGATCTGCTTTAAGTTATCTATCTATGATGCATGCAAGATCTGATTTCCATGAATATTCCTCCTGGAAGGAAGTACAACTATTCAGTAAAGCCATTGAGTTCACTATCATCATCATGATTACCTTTTCTCTATCAAAACACGTTTACTAAGGAGCTCTAGGGTCCTGGGAAGATTTGACAGAAATTAATAAGCTGGCAAACAAATATTAATCTTCTAACTAATAACTGAAGAAACAAGGGCATGAGAACCTTCGAAGTTCTTCCAGGTTAACGAAGATTCTAGAAGAAGATGAAAGATGTGGAACTTCAAAAGAAACATTCAAACCCCAGTTGATGGTGGTTGCATCCTTTCATGTTTGTCAGGGAAATAGGGTCTATGACATTGCTGGGAATAAGAAATAAGGTATGCAGAACCCACGATGAACAACCACCTATGAAAAGTGGGGGTACTTGGAACTGGCCTTTTTTCAAGAATTATTTGCACATACTATCAACCTTTGAAGGTTAGGAAGCTACATTTGAGAATACATACTTTATAGGTAACTAGTAAAAAAGAAAACTAAGCTTTCTTTTGCAAGAAATAAATAAAAAACCTAAATGACATGATCACCATATTCTATGACGGAAGGGAAATAGAATATACTTTTTTGATCGGAAGCCCACTTTACAGTGAAAATTGACATGTCAATGCTTAATGATTAGTCAGACTTCTCATCTCCAGCCAACATAAAGCCTGTTCAAAATGACAGACTTAGCTATCCACACTTATGCTGAAATGAGGTTATTCATATGTGGGACTTAAGTTTAGGAACCTCTGAAATCAAATTCCACATGCTAGCAGCCAGAATGGTCTATTGTGTCAAGAAGGTCATTATAACAAGGAGTTCCATATAAAGACCAAATGATGAATAGAAGCATATTTCTAGCTCCCTACCTTTTCTTTGTCAACAATATAAACCTTTCACCTGTAATTCTGTAACAACATTGGATAACTGCTATTACCTTTTATATTTGACCTTTCGGTTGTCAACCTATAAAGCCCCTATACTTTTGAAAGACTGTGTGCCTACTTTTGAAAGACTGTGTGTTTATTCATGCTCTCTAGAAGAGGCTACAGAGAGGACGGTAGTCTGGTAGAGATTAAGCATTCCCAAATAGAAGAGAAGAAAATGCGAACAGAGGAAATGAGCACTCACAAGCACTTTGAGAAAATTAAAGACTAATGATCACCACAGAAAAAATAAAATGGAGAATTAATAAATATAACGGAAGTAAACTTGTGATGCGAGTGTTGAAGGAATAGATCAACTTATATAGGAAAATAAAATGACAATAAAAGTGAAAAAGGGTTAACAGAGTGACAAATGCAAAAGTGTACTTACATCATTGCCATGGAGATCTGTTTCAAATCATTTTCCATATTCTTCATGTTTACAAGAGACTGAGCACAGAATATTATCGCCAGCCATGAGCAGAGCTTGTACTGAACAATGAAGAAGAAACAAAGAAGGTACAAACTATAAGAAAGGGACATAAGCGCATAATCATCAAGGTATTAAAAAAAATCTGCTAGTAAGAAGCCCTTAGACTAGTATTGTACGAGACGTGTTGATTAACTTTGACCTGTCATGAGCTTAAATTTAAACATGGAAAAATATTCACAGGATGTGGTTATAGCATTCAAATAAATACCTTCAGAATTTGCAAGCAAGCATTTCAGTTCCACGTCACTATAAAGCTTGAATATCCTTTGGCTTAAGATGTTGGATCATTAAAATGTATATACTTCTTAAATAAATTTTCCATATGATTCTCTAGCTACAGTATTTCAAGATCTGAACACGTGTTCAAGCATATGTGCGGACACCATGTATGTTCTCATGAGTTTGAATGAGGTAATCACCACAAAGAATCATGCCTTTCGGCTCAATGTACAGGATTACTGAAAAATAAATACTTCAAACTATTCTCAATTTGTTATTCTAAGCTAGAAGTTTCCACCAATATGTCAGCCAAGGCTACAGAAAGCGCTAGACGGCCTACTAACCTGACGCCTAGAGCCTAAGCGCCTAGGCGGAAGCGTAGGTGGGGCACCGGGGCCTAAGTGTTTTCCTATCTTTTTAATTTTTTAATTACAATTATTGATAGTCAATGCCACTATTATAGAAAGCTTAAGTGCAACCAGACATATTTCTTAAGTGGTGGCAGAGAAGGTTTTCTTGAAGGTCAGGAGATGTAGAGGAGATGTTCATAGTTGGAATTTGGATGAGGTTGGAGGATGTGGAGGCTGCAATGGAGGAAATCATGATCAATACCTAAGGGATGCAGTCCATGTAGGAAGACCACGCTCTCCTAAGCGCTCCTAAAATCTAGGTGCGCAGTCTTGATATCGCCTAGGCGCTAGGTAGGCAGCCAAGGTACCGCCTACGTCTAGGCGTACGCCTAGGCGGGCTAAGCGGAGGCTTTCTAAAACAATGATATCAGCTACATATTACCGGCCACTATAAATACATCAAAATATGCATGAAGCTAGCAACCAGTGCAAGGGTGTGTTTCCACCTATGGGGAGCAAGGGTGTGTACGAGTGTGGAGTCATACTTATCAGACACCATAAATACCAAAGATAATACCTCCTTTAGAGAAATAAAGCAACATTTATTATACTGACACAAAGCAATAATTTTTTTAAGGATGAAATGTTTGGAAACTATTTTTTGATAATAATATGAAGTTGTAGGCATTTCCGGAAAACTGTATTAATATACCACTTTATAGTTTCTGAAGCTTTTCTCGAGCATTATTCTTCTGAAGTTCTGATAAGTTTACACGTCCAGCACTCTTGTCAAGAAGTATTTTTTGGGTGTTCTAAATTTCAGTAAGTTTACGAATAATAGCACTTTATGGAGACAGTAATTTGTATTCGACCACTTAGAGGGAACTGTATCTGCAAAGTAAGGACGCTTTTCTAAACATTTAGGAAATTTATCAGTGAACTCCCATGAAAAATGTTTTGGTACTCATGATATATGATACATATGTATATGTAGCTTTTGTTACTTTAAAAAACATTATACACAATTTTATATATTTCAGTTGCTATGAGAATATAGTCTCTCTTGATTTTATAGTATAAATTAGTTTAACAAGAATATTATTCATGTTTGATAATTAACATAACCACTCAACTCTTAAGTCAAATACAGTCAAATATTTCAATGATAACTTTATAATAGAAATGTTATACAATCTATTAAATATAATCAATAATTCAATATAATGTAAATCAAATATATTCATAAAAGTTCACATGCAAGCATGTCGCACATACATGTATGTTAAAAAAAACTCATGCATTTCTGTTAACTTTATAATAACAATCTCTATCAGTATCATCACATATATGCAACTTCATAATAAATATTCCATCTTTTGAAGCTCTATTCTCTTCTCTATTGTCAAAAAGCATGCATTAACAGAAAGTGATATCCCTCTAAAGAGTGCAAGCGAATTGAAAGGAATGGCAAATAATTATTAGTTGATCGTAGAGAATAAAGTAAAATGATGCGAAAATGTTGAAACATTTCAACAAAAACCAAGCAGATTAATTCCCTCATGTTCAAAGAATAATTGAGATTATATTACTGTCTTTGTTCAACCTTCATTAAAATCATTATTTTAAAAAATTGTCTAGGAACCCGTCTAGGCGGTCGCTTAAACCTAAGTGGCAACTAAGGTGCCCGTCTTAAGTCTTAGGGGCAACTAAGGTGCCCGTCTAAGTCTTAGGAGCACCTAGGGAAGAATGGCTGCTTGCGTGGAAAATAAGGTGTTAGAAAGAGGTATATTGCTAACTTAAGCATAGTAATGGTTGAAGAGAGTTAGCTAGGTTAAAATGTATCGGAGATCAAAACTCTATGTCCAAGTCTATCGCAAGTAAAATAGTGAGGATATAATTTGAATCTTCAAAAATAATCCTTCATCTCTCGGTGTTAAAAACGTCTGTGTCGCTTAAGCGTCCGACTAGGTGCATGGGCACTAGGTCCGACGCCTAGAAACACCTAGCACTTTCTAAAACATTGATTAAAATTGCAGAACGTGACTGATTTACTTTTTCTGTAAGTTTTCTCATCTTTACATCTTGGCCATTTTGGCAGGAATAGGACCTGGATAATAGTCATTCATTTTTCCAGCTTACCCCCCACCCCCCACCAAAAAAAAAAGCACACATGCGCCAAAAAAAGGGGAAAAAAAAGCTTCGACTTAGAGGGTGTTTTTGGAAAGGATTTATGGTTTGGAGCTTATAAGCTATGCTTTGTTGGATTATGGTTTTTATGATGAAAACTTTTATAAAACATGTATGGGTAGAAAATTCAGTTGCTTGGTAAAACCGAGCTTATTTGGATGAGCTTAAAAGATCGTTTTTTAGAAGTTGGAAAACCCCAACTTTTAAAATAGGACTTAAAAGCTGAGCTTATTTGGAATATTACCAAACACGCAGATATGGAAAAGCTAACTTAAAAGTTACTTTGACCAAAAAATAAGCTTCCCAAACACCCTCTCAACAAAAACAAATAAACCTTCAAACTTCTCATCTGAAGAAAAAGGCGCTCTTATATGCTAAAATCACATCCCTTGTGTCCCTCTAATCTTCCAAAATAATTTTCTAAATCCTATCAGCAAATGATGCTGATTAGTGCCTCATACATTTTCTAAACACCAACAAACAAGATTTTATCCAAATAACGAGAATAAAATTAATAAAATTCGTGACTTTTCCATATAACCCTCAGCTCTGAACATGCAGTGACTAAAAACTCTAATAGAAGTTGGGAGGTAGCTGCTCGTCTTTATACCTAAGCTACTTTAGGTCGAATAGGGCCCAGATGGCCAGATCTTAGTCCTTTTTCTTTCATTTTTCTTATTTTGGATCAAAGTTCAATAATCCCTAATTTTTCTGACCTAATACTATCAGGATAAACCTTTTTTTTTAAAAAAAAAATCATATTTTGAAGAATCAAAGGACTCCTATACTCCAAATTCCTCTCAATTGTACCCTAAATAACTAAGAGGAAAAAGAGAGAGAGAGAGAGAGATCGTACTCGGAACATGACACCAACAACTCCGAAGATGACGGCGAGGAAACCGGAGTAGTCGACGGGGAGATCATGCGGAGATACCGACGGAGGTTTGTACGGCCTCGCCGTAGACGGCTGCCGAGGATCGCTCGCCATTGAAGAGCTCGCCTCCTTCATCTCTCTCTCTCTCGATTACTCGTTGATGTTCTCGGATGCACCTCCACGTTTGGGATCGGAGACCAAGAGACTGTTTGGATTTGTAGGGGCTGAAGGGAAGTTAAGGGCCTGTTTGGATTTGTAGGGGTGAAGGGAAGTTAAGGGAAGGAGGGAGGGAAGGGAGTTTCCTTCCGCTTGGGTACACCCTAATTTGGGGTAACAAATTTTATATTATTAGGGGGTGAATCAAAGAAAACTAGGATGAATAACTTTACCTTCTAAATGTTCCCAAACAAAGTGAATGGAGGTGAATGGTTCTCCTAACTTTCATTCACCCTTATTCCCCTCAATCCAAACAAGCCCCAAAGGAATTGGGCTCTAGGGGACCTCAACTGTGCCACGTGAAGGGCGGCTTTCTGTCACGTGCATAAATGAAGCCGAGGAGATTTCGGGTGGGTATTAGAAGTATTTCTATCCATAACAATAGTTCTAGCAACCGCATTTATTCAGCGCAAGTACGTTCATGCTCTAGGGATGTTTGCTTCGTTTCCTTCATTTTTCAAAACCCATTTTTCTTCATTTTTTAGTGTTTCCTTTACTTCTATAGAAAATGTTTCTTGTATTTGTTTCGCCAAAAAATATGAACGGAAAGTACTTCCGCCCACTTTTTTAGTTTGGTTGAAAAAAGAATAAAATATTTGATATGTGAATAGATTCCCTCATTTTCTAGTTTGGTTCAAATTAAAAAATCAAGAAAACTTGATTGTGGTCTCCATTGTAAGATTACTACTTTTATAAGATAAATTTATTTCCAACATAAATTAAGAGGTGAACATATATCAACCGTCACATAAATGATAAAAATATTTAAAATTCTGAGGGACTTGTTTGCAATTTTTAAAAAAGATTTAAGGCAGTGATTTGCGAAATATTCGATAAATTCATCTGTTTTCTTATGTGCCGTATATAGTTACAATGCTTATTATACTGCAGTACATACATAATTGAGATTCTTTTCTTACTACATGTCTGGCGCCCTATAATGTCCAATAATTTTCCCTGTTACATCTTTTTACTACACGATTTTCTTTTTCTTAGCTTATTACATCTTCAAAAACCGAGTTTCTTTTCTCAGATAAGGATCTTAATTACATCTTTTGATAATTGAGCATCTTTTCTGAGCACGGCCCTTAATTTTTGTCTTCAACAATTCATTCGTATTTCCTTTTATGTGCCGCATGCAGCTCCAGTGCCTATCTATGGCTGTACAGTTTAATTCATTCGTATATTACCTCTATTCGGCAAAATGCATGAAGGCGGATTACTACTGCTATATCTTGCTGAGTTTAAAAGTGGCGAGAAAAGAAAGAAACAGCTGATCAATCTCTGGAGTAGTACAAGGCACGTCGAACACTCAAGTCACTTGTTTTGTTTCCTCATTTACATATCTTTAACATCTTCTATTTTTACTTTTCTAAGGAAGCATCTATGTATGGGAATTACTAGAAAATCCCCTTTAATTTTAATCAGAAAACACCCTCCAGCTTTGAGATCTTATCAGAAAACACCCATAAAATAGGGCGGCTTTCTAATAAAATCTCAAAGCTATAGGGGTTCTTCTGATAACCCCCCTAAACTTAAGGGGGGTTTTCAGATATTTTCGAAGTAATGGGGGGTTATCCAATAACCGTCCAAAGGTGAGGAAGGTTTTCTGAAATTTAGCCTTTATAAATCATACAGAGTTCAGGAATGTTTTTTACTTACTTATTTATTTATTTTTGATTTATAAATTCGAAGGGGTTTGTGAAATTTACCCTACAATATAATTTCGGCAAGTTCCTAACGCAGCTATATATACTGTTCCCTACTGTGTTGACTCTCGTTAGTGCATGTATCCGGACTCACTCGCAGTGTTGGGGGCAGGCAGCAACCCTGCAACTTGAAGGGCATGAGAGTTCACTTGGTTGGATGGAAGCACTCTCTAAAATTTGAATCCAGGCTTTTCTCATAGAATTTGGCATGCTGTAGTCCTTTGGATCTTTTGATATTCTTTCGTAGATTAGTTTCGTAGGCCAGAATATTAAAGGTGGTAATTGTGGTGGTGATGCTCATGGCTGAATTTTTTGAGGTTGGACAATTTATCCCTGAAATCTGACTATTTGCTCATCTGTGGACATGTAATTAAATAATTTCTGTTACCTTATTTATTTTGAAGTATTTCTCTCAATATCCTGGTTTTTTATATGCCAAATGAGTATTCTTTATGATCCTATTTATAACCCGATAACGTTTATTTATATCATCACTTAATAAAAGTGACAAAATCATTTCTGAGAACAAACATAAATTGTCAATCAAAAGCCATTCAATCAAAACCTAATATCTATTATATATGACATCTTTCAAATATATGTCACATAGAAAAAAAATTGATCAATGCAATAAAAACTATAGGGATAAATATAAACATAAAAGTTTTTACACGTGCATCGCACGTGCACGATACTAGTCATATATATACTCCCTTTAAAAGAGGGAGTTGTGGAAAAAATTTTTTAAGGACTATATCGCCCCTATTCTTTTTTGATATTATATTCTAATCATAAATTAACTAAATTAATTATCATTATTAATTAATCATATTACTTTTCACTTCAATTTTGTCTAACTTGACCCTAAAACTTTCAATGTTATTATAAAACTCTCATATTAATTATTAATAATGCATAATACTATATTGATAGACAATTACAAGTTAATAAATTATTTTGGAATGAATATAAAATATAGAATTATCCTAAAATTATATCGTGACACTCACATAGGAAAAGTATAAAGTATATTCTTGCGTACATAAGTAAAAACATGTAATTTTAGAAAATTTTAGGATATCTAAGTGCATTAAGATATAAGTGGAGGTATATGAGTGTAACTTCCGTAAGTTGTAAGCTATTTATGTTTAATTAAGCCTATAAAGATTTGAATCCTTTGTTAAACACAAGGAATAATATGTGATCCCTTTGATAAATAATATACATCATATAATATGAGGTAAGAGGTTTAGCTTATATTTATATAGTACAAAAGATGTAGAAAATTTTAAGCATCATATTTTGAATAATTCTCAAGATTTTGAATTATAAATAAAATTATATACTTTGCTTAGAATCATACTTCCTTTAAAAGAGGAAGTTGTAGAAAAAACTTTCTATGCACTATATTACCCCTATTTTTTAAATATTATATTTTAATCCTAACTAAACTAAATTAATTATTATTGTTAATTAATCATATTATATGCCACTTCAAGTTTGTCTTGGTCTCTAAAACTTCCAATGTTATTGTAAAACTCTCATATTAATTATTAGTAATGTCTAATAATATATTAATAGACAATTACATGTTAATAAATTATTAATGGAAAGAGTAGAAAATATAGAATTATCCTAAAATTATCATTATATTCATATAGGAAAATTATAAATGTATTTTTGCGTATAGAAGGTACAGACATGTAATTTTAAAAAAATTAGGATATTTATAAGTGCAGAAAGATACAAGTAGAGGTATGTAATTAAAATTTTTATAAACTGAAAGATATTTAATTTAATTAAGCCAATAAAGATTTAAAGCCTTTGTTAACCAAAAGTAATAGTATGTGATACCTTTGATAAATAATATTCATCATATAATATGAAGCCAGAGGGTTAGCTTATATTTATATACTAGAGGAAATATGGAAAAATTACAACATCATATTTTGAATAATCTTAAGATTTTGAATTATTTCTGAATTTATATACTTTACTTAGAAAACTTTAGAAGAGGATTTTGAATGACTACTACAAAGTGTCGGTCATCATATAAATGATGGACAAATAAAATCCATGATATTGGATTGCAATAATAGTGGTTAAGTAAAAAATATATGGGTGTTATATAAGATAATGCTCATACATAATACAATATTTTAATCTATAATCTCAGATATTAATGAATTTTCAACATAAGAATTTATGTCAAGATATATGCTTGAGATTTGTGAGAGTTGGGAGTGGAGAGATTTAGGATATGAATTGTGGGTTTTGTGACTTGTGTTTTAGTTTTGGTTTCCAAACACGACCTAATGCCAAGCTCATAATCAAATTAAAAATGACTCGATTTTGTTATACCATCCAATATTTTCGATAATGATCAATATATGAGAAAAATCCTTAAAAAATAATAATATAAAACCATAAATATTATTAAGATAAAGTATTTAACCTTTGATATCAGCCGATAGAGCGATATAATGGTCAATTTTTCATATATTGCCTATAAGAGCAATATTTAAAGGTAATTTAGATATCATTTCATTGATTTTAAATCTCCAATAATTCTACGTTATTCCCTTAAAATTTTAAAATTGATTATATTTTAGGTACTAATATAGAATTATAAAATATTTGAGCTAAATTTACAAGAATAGTTAATTCTTTGAAAACTCTCTAAAGTATGGGGAATGTTTCAAAAAAACCACTCGACTAATTAATTTAATTTGACAGAGCCTCCTAACTATAGAGGTGTTGTAGATAACCCCTCTCAACTTTGATGCGATTTTAGAAAACACCCTTCGACTTAGCTTGTCTTATAAAAACTCTTCTGGTCTTTTACACGTCTCTTAATAAACCCCCTTAATGTAAAATACTTTAATAAGCGATTTTGTCAAAATGCCTTATTAAAGAAAGCCATTTTAGTTAAAAAGAAATTCTCAAGTATTAATAAAAGGATTACGACCTATTTACAAATCTTTTTACCTCTAAATCTTCACTTTTTCTTTCATCTAGCAAAAAATCAAGCTAATTCTTTTATGGTTGAGGGATATTTTGGTCTTTCCAAGTCAAGTACTTATCACATAATGAATTCGACTCAATGATATTAGTTTTGAGGGGTTAATTGAGAAAATTTTATATGGTTAAACCAAAATTTAAAGTTGAGATAGATTAACGATAACATCCCAAATTTGACAAACAAATATTTACTCATTTCAAGTAGTTGAGGGGGGGTTAACATTTCCCCTATAGTTGAGGGGAAGTTTTCTAAAATTAACCCTTAAACAAAACATAATTTAAGACACATGTGATATTAATTTTATAAGAGTGGATTTTATAGCAAGTCTATCAATATCTCTAAAAATATTTTGCTATAAAATTTGCAGAGAGAAATTTAATCTTTATTTGGGATGACTATGTGATCCTTATGGTTATCTTTATTTTTTATGATTTGTAATAAATTATTTAACAAAATAAATTAAGTTGTTCATTTTATATGTCTCACCTTTATAAAGCTTACAGTTTGGATATGAGTGTTATTATATTCTTTTAACTCTTTAGCTTAAATTTTTGGATATTATTCAATATTGGATAGATCTATATTATTTTATTAAAAATACAATCCATATGTGTATAAAATATGTTTAAATCATTCTCAAATTATATTTTATAGTTTTCTAATATTAGAGAGTAATCATTTTGACAAATTAATTAAATAGTTGAGAAGATGTAGGAATATTATAATATTAGATTTTGGAATTGATCACATAATTTATATTTTCTTTCTTGATTGAATTTGCACATTATAACTTTAAAATTTCTATAGAAAAGTTTTTAAATATATATAATACTCGGCCGCCAGATAATAGAAAGTGGAAGTAGACAATAGGTGTGAGTGATTTCTTTATAATTAAACAAAATCCTCTATGACCAAATAAACCTATCATTTTACATTGATGAATTCAAGATTTATTTTTTATTAATAATAATAGTTTTTTTAGATATTGGTGCTTACATCATTAATATTTTATAATTATAATTCTAAATCATTAAATTGCTCTTAGAACATTAATATTTTAAGACTTTAAAACTCACTAATTATGTGTAAGGTAAAGTGTTGAAACCAACAAGATTTTATATATTAAAATATATGAAACTTTTAAATATATTATGATAATCATAAACTTTTTTGCAACTATGTTATAGTAAATTCATAAACTAAAAATCAATAATTGTAATATTTGACCACGTGCATTACACGTGCATTCCACCCAGTATTCATTAAATATGTCAGTAAGTTACCTAATGAGCCCTAAGAATGAACTTTGGAATTCATTTACATAAAGTTATCTAAAATTAAACCCATAATGTTAGATAGCATATAGTAGAATTCACAGAAACAGAAATTCCCCAATGAAATTTTTTGAAGTTAATTTGGATGTTAAAAAATATAATAATAAAACCTTACCATTATTCCTATCCTTATATAAACTTATTCATGACTATTATGTTGAAATTTGATTATTATATCAAAGTGAATGTTAATTATTTGACTAAAAACAAACACAAATGGATTTTCTATTATTCATCTAAAAGTAAAAAAGATATAGTAAAGAAGCAACCTTGCAAAATTGTGACCTTCTAGTTAAAAGAACTACTTCATTTGGCTTGCTAAAACTGCCAAAACAATGAATTAGAGCTTGAACAATATCTAATTTCTTAGCTCCAAACCATGCACATCGCACATTTGTACTCCATCACTCCTCTTCAGTGAGCTTCATTGCTATCTCGAATGTCTCTTTCCTTCTTAGCTCAGTGCTAGCCTTAGGAAAATATTGATGTATGAACCTTATGTTGCCAAGGTTTGTTAATGGACTCATTCCTGAGATTAACAGATCTTGTATAGAAATATAGGTATCGATTCCCCTTTGAATTGTATCAAGCTTCGGTCTCAAAGCATACGCAGGATTTACTCGTCTCTCTGGACTCGGACAACATGCTTAATAACTTTAGGAGGACAAAGATCCACTCTTGCATCTTCATTTATCATGGGCATATTACCTTTTTTCTCAAAATGCCACTCTTTTTCATTCTTGAATAATGTCGTTTATTAAATATTAAGCAACTAAATTGTCCCTACTATTCTTGGAAACCTAATGCTCGACTTTTCATTCTTGAATGCATTGATAAGAATTATTATCAAATATCAACTATTGTTTTCTTTGTACAATTCTATTTCTATTCTTAATTGTTATGAAAAATGTATTATATCTTTAGTTATCATGAAAAGAATATTTTATCTTTAATTGTTATGGAGAAAAGTTTTGAACAATAAGAATTGTTTAAAATAAAAATCTATAAGGCAAGTCAAATCCTATATATAGTGTTCACATGTCGTCTTATGAACATAAGTGGATAATAGAAAAGAATTAGAAATTTGAGAATCTATTTCTCAGTATTGCTCCTCTTCGATAATAGGTGGATTTCAATTGGAAGTTTTTTCTCTTGAGGAAGTTATTTCAGGTTGATCTTAGACAGGTTATTGAAGAAATTTGAAAAACGTTTCTAGTATTCCTCTAATTTTTAATTAATTTTGATCAATAATCATGATATGCATATTCCGTTTCCTTGTATGTCATGTTTCCAATACCAAGACCACCAGGTTTTTCTAGTTTGCAAACCAAAAACTAGGCTGCTTTTGCTTTAGACTGACTCCAATAAGCATGAGTCCAGGGAAAGTCATGACATATCCGTTCCATTGTTCCTTCTTTTTTCTTAAGAAGAAGAAGAATAAGAAGAAAATATTGCTCGATGAGCAGCTGTATGCATACTATATAACTCTTATTTTATAAACGGCAATCTCCCAGAGAGCAAGAGTTAACTTAATTTATATTTTCTTACTGTACGTTTAGAATTTGATAAAGAACCACCCTTATGCAGGTTAAAGAGGAGTCGGAGCAATGTAGCTTAAGTTGGAGGGAAAATCATCAATCATGTGTGTTTGTTATCATTTTCATCGTTGGTGCACTAGATGGTTTGTGTGACGATCAATTTATTAGCATATATATATGCCACCTTCTATTGATGTACTATTTTCTCAAAATATTATCATCTGTACATGTGTTTGTTGTGTTTAATTATCTGAAAAATCTGAATGACGTTCAAATATGTGGCAACATCTTTTGTTGAATATCGTTATAGCAGGTAGTCGGACACTCTCCCCTAACCCAAAATCGGTGTGTCCAATTTGGTTGGACTGTTCATACATAACTAGCACTTACGAATTATCTACAGAATGAAATGGTTTCCCTCTTCTTTGACAAAAGAAGCTCATCGATGGTAGACCATTACTATCTTAGGTTTTTCGTTTGTAAACAACAAATCCAATACATATATAAGTTGAATGTATACTTATTTAAGAATGTCATTGTTTTACACCTCATATATGTGTGTTAAATTATAGGTTAATGCGATATCACAAGTCAAGCAAGTGTCCGAGATTTAGTGTTCTAGTGTTCTCAATGTCTGATTTTAGGGACACATCAATTTCCATATCGGATGGCACATGTTGAGAATATATTGGGGACATTTAGTAAATATCAGAGTGTCATATCATATAATGTGTGTGCGAGCATGCGTGCGTGCGTGCGTGCTCATACTTGAAGCATGAGATGATAGAGTTGTAGAGAAACAATGACAAATTTTCATGTTAAACCTTAAAATTATTAAAGAAGTAACTGACATTTTCGAATATAATGGTCGGACTAAATAGATTTTGTATTTAAATCTTAAGCCTATTCACCACTTTTTGGAACCAAAGTTTCGCCTAGCATTCATGATCCATGATGAAAATGAGGAGAGAGATTTTAAAATTTGTGAGGGATTTAGACAGAGAGTAATTTGTCAGCTGCAAGCAACCAAGGAAGGGAAGGCACAATTAGGTGGTGGTACAACACAGTCCAACTTAAAGAAGAGAGTCAGAAACTAAAAGAGTTGTAAACCTTTTACAGAAGAATTTGGGCCTGATTGGGTCCTAAATTTCCTTTTTGTTTTTTGGCATTTTAATTGAGTACATGTTTATATTTACGCCTCAATTTTGCCATAAATTCAAATCTAACATGTAAAATAAATAAAAGTTAAAACCAATGTTGCGATATTTTTGGATGAAATGTTGCCCGATATGTCATGATTTTCTTGCACTATTGCCTAAAATTTGTTAATAAACAGTATATTATACCAAAAACTTATTGTTTTGTGGCAAGACTTACAAATGAGACTTCATCTCGTAATTAAAATATTACTAAGAATTATTATCCATTTGCTATTAATATTATAGAATCTCAAGTACTCAAAAAATTTAATGTGATTTAAAAGTTATCATTTCGATGTATCATCATCATCATCATCATCAAAGTATATATCCCAAATATAGTATTGTAGAATATTCTCCTATACTGATACCAAATATGATATTTTGTCCAATATTTGAACTAAGTTAAGGAAGCAGTGGATTCTACAATGCTTTTCTTTCCTTTTTTGTCTTCCCTATTTATTTTGCGGACATCATTTGCTTCAATGCAAAAGAAAAACGGCTATGAGGGTGTTTGGAGGGGCTTATTTTTAGAAGCTATTAATCTATGTTAGCTTTTGGTATCTTTTGGATTATATCATAAAACTTGTATAAAAATCCTTTGGGTATAATTTAATTTGCTTGGGCAAACCTAGCTTACTTCGATGACCTTATAAGCTAGTTTTTCAGAAGTTGGGAGTATACTAGCTTTTTAAAGTGGAGTTTATAAGCTAATTTATTTGGTATTTTCCCAAACAGATAGATATGAAAAGGCTCTAATTTGACTGAAAAATAAGATCCCCAAGCACCCTTTATGTCTTGCTTATTTTTTTCCTGGTGCTGATCTGATTTTGTTTCGACAGACAGAATATATCTAATGCTTTGATGGTCAACTTGCTCCGGACGGAATTTCAACAAGTATGTGAATAAAAGAGCTCCGGACAGAGTTTCAGCAAGTATGTGAATAAAGGAACTCAAAGAATTGCTCCGGCGCACCATCTAGAAGGTAGCTAACTACGTATGTTGAGAGGTGTATATACATGATCTGAGAGGAACAATAGAAAAAGAACTAACTCAACATGAATTAAATTGCAATGTAAAGCGACATTCATTTAGCAGTGAGGACTCTCCAATGTATTTTCATGATCAAAATTAGATTCTCTCGATTTTTATTTCTTAGTAATGAGGACTCTCCAATGCTTACATTTTGGTGCAAAGGAACTTATTACAATTCAACTTCTAAGATTAACAACCACCAGGACCTCCAAAATAGAACATATATCCAATATTTGTACGAAATAATTCTCCTAACTTGATGCAAGGTTCGTTGTCAACATAAGAAAACACTTGATCCGGAGTCAAGTCATAAGGTTCTCCACGTTGATTAACAAACTGAATTTCCTGGATTGCTGCTGCTTTCCCCCCACCTTCCTCAGGAAAATGGCCACTACCCATAGGTGGACTTCTCTGATTGTTTTGGAAGTTAACATTTCCACCCCAATAGATTTCTTGAGCACCCACAGATAAACTCTTGAATAATGTTTTCGGCCAGTATCCTAATAATTTATCTTGAACGTGCAACAGCCAATTTCCTCTAGTCTCATCCTATCATCATAAAGAGTTATAAAGTAAGAAGAAGTAAAAAGGCAAAATAGAAATTATTCTTGACAATATTTGCAAGTGTGAACGGTTTGCACGCTATGATGTTTTAGAGTATCTTCAAGATACCAAGTATCATATATGATGAACGAATAGCAAATTATGAATTTTGTTTGTAGTATAACAAGACTAATGTTGTTTTGGTCGATATAGCAAGACTGATGCTATATATAGCGTATCATGCGAATGCGATATAAACTGCCTTGAACGGAAAGCATCACATTCTTAATCTATAAATTAACTATAGGTGTCATAATCTCTTACATAATTACTTGTGTATATAACTGGTTGCATGGTGTATTGACACTTTGATGCGGCATAAACATGTACCAAAAAGTTGCAAGTGCACAACCGTATCAAGTTATAGTATTTAAGATATCGATCCCACGATGAAGGTGTTTTGTAGGAGAAAACATGAAATCGGTTCTTATGTTGTGTGCGTGACAAGTAGGAGTGATAAGTGAATGTGATTGTGGAGAGATAGAGAGAGTGGAAGTGATAGTGTGTAAATCGGCACGAAATATAAGTGAGAGTGGATGTGACAAAGAATGAATGTGATCAATAAGGCAAGAAGGACAAATCAAGAAATAAAAATCAAGAACGAAAAAAACAAAATTCAAGAATAAAAGAAAATGCAAGAAATTAAAGATGGTGGATTCAATTATAGATATGGGTAATCTAAAATTAAACCCACTTCTTAGAAAAGGTGATTCCCTAGAGGGTTCTAGCCTAAAGGCGAATCAAACAAAATAAAAATAAACAAAAAGAAAAACTAAACCCAAGAGGGTTCTAGCCTCAAGGTGAATAGTGCAAGAAATTAAAATCTAACTACAAAATAAATTACAAAATCTAAACTATAAAATAAATTACAAAAAGAAAATAAATCTACTCTATAAGCATGAAAATAAATCTTATCTATGAGCATGAAATAAATCTAAGGCAAGAGGGTTCTAGCCTCTTGGCTATTTAACAAGAAAATAAAATCTAACTACAAGCATAGAAATAAATCTAAACTAATAAGCAATAAAAGAGAAAAAGAAAAAAAATGCAAACCTTCAAATAATTCTCCATCTTCATCTTCATCATCATCATCCAACAAAGAGAAGAAGAAAAAATTTTAAAGTGGTGAAAAAATTATTATTATTAATTGCAACAAAAAGTTATAATTTTGGAAGGCCTTCTCAATTAAGAGTAGCCCTCCTCTGCAAAAGGAGTTACAAAAATTTTCACACCTCTAACCCCTCACTCTCTATCCCTATTTATAGTAAACATCAGTAAATGAGAGCCGTTGGATCGAAATCTTATCCAAAACAATTGAATTTCAGCCTCAGATCTGTAACAAACTGCCCAGCATATCGATGCAGGCATCGATGCCTAGTGCGCTGTAATTGCTGTCCGAAGCTTTTTCTTGTGGGCTTTGGGCTTTGGCTTTTTTGGCAATTCCTTGGCATTTTTTGCTTCATTGCTTCATGGGCTTTAATTCTTCTTTTGGGCTTGGATAATTTGGAAATTTAATTTTCCAATGGGCTTCTTGATTCATTTCTTTATTTAATCAATGGGTTTTTGTTGAGAGATGAGAAGTTGAGATTTATTCTTCATTAACCTGCAATTAAAAGATAAAAATAATTATTAGTGGTATATTTATTCATATAAAATTGATAATGAGGGTATAAAATTATAATAAAATATGATTATCAAATACCCCCACACCTAAACTTTTGTTAGTCCTCTAGCAAAGAAAATAAAAAGAAAATCCTAACTCACTTTCGCAGGAATCGCGATTGTATTTAGCGCATACAACAAGCCTTTAAACACCTAGGTTACCCTAGTGGACAAGTTGTAGTCTCGTGAGGGTTTGCAGTGAATATACCCACAAAATTCGGTCAACTTGCCAAATTAAAGAAGTCAGTAAATAACTAAATTCATCTGATAACTTTTAGATAATCTAATTGGAGTTAGTTATTACTCAAGAAAACATTTTTATATATAACTCTAAGGTATATTTTCAAGAAAATCTTCTCATTGTAGCAATACAAAACCAAGCCAAACTTAGAAATTTAATTTAAAAGTTTTGAAAAGAACATGCTAACTCTTTGTTTTAAATAATTTTCAAGTTGCTTGATTTAAAATATTTTCCAAGACCATATATACAATTAAAACATTTATTAGTTTTTTTTTAAATTTTTTTAACTCTTTCTTCCTTGGTGATTTTTTTTCTACTTTAACGGGCTTTCTAAGTGACCATTTAACGAGTTTTGGACCAATGGATCCTAACCCAATTGGGCTTAGGTCATTAAGTATGAAAATACTCCTTGGGCTTAATTACTCGGTCAGCTTAGGCTTTATAAGATAGAATCACATTGAATTCAAAAGTTTTTTTTCTTTCTTTTTTTTTTCATTTTTGGTGCCCATTTTTCGCACTCTTCTTTTGTTTTGTTTTTTTTGTATATGTATATATATTTTGAAAATATGTAAACCAAGACACTTTGAAAAAATTATTTTCAACTCTAAGTTAAGCATGCAAAAATTTTATTATTTTAAATAAAAGTCCAAGTTAAGGCTTAAGTAAAGTATAATACTTTGAAAATCATTTCTTAAGAAATTTATTTAGAGTTATCATAAAAGATGAACTTAAGTAAATAACTAACTAGGGATTAGAAAATTTTAAATTTATCAAATAAATCAATTATTACATAACTCTATCAATTTGGCAAGTGACGATATTTTTATAATTTTTTTTTAAAGAAAGAGGGAAAAAATGTAACTAAAAATGTAAAATAAAGAGAAAAAATAACTAATTCTCACCCCCACACCTAAATTTTGCATTGTCCTCTATGCAAACTCTATGATGCATAAAGTAAAGCAGATAAGAAGTGAAGTACTTACATTTGGTCCGCTGATAAAAATCTGTAATTACCTTTGGTCTGAGGAGGATGAAAACAAAAATTTATTCTTCTTTTTTTATTCTTTTTGTCTTTTCTTTTTTTTCTTTTTTTTTCCTTTTTTTCTTTTTTTTTTGAAAACTGAACAAGAAACTCTCACATGAGAGAAGAATAAATTCTTTTTATTATTCTGAAATAAACAAAATAAACAATGTAGAATGAAATATTCAACATGAAGAGTTCCTGTTCTACATTGAATCCTACCTTACTGTTGAAAATTCTTCCCCGGATTTTAAACAAATTCAGAATGATATAATCAATAATGTGGATTTCCAAGCATTTCGGGGTGTTCAGTAATTCTTGCAATAAAGTGAGGTAGATATTATTGGTGTCATGCATTTTGTATTTCTTAATGAACTTAGACTCTTGTACTGTGAAGTTTTGTTTTCCAACAACCAATTCTTCTGTGAAGTTCTGAAAATTTGGTTGTTGATTATTCTTCAAGAATATAAGTTCATCAAGAAAGAGTTTTTCAAAATTTAATTTAAAGCAGCAAATATTTAACACAGTTTTATTATTCTCAAGGACCTGATCTGCTTCTTCTAAAAACTCTAACTCTTCATCAAAAATTTCCTCAAAACTCAAATCAGACTCTTCTTCTTCTTCTTCTTCTTCTGATCTTTCCTGAATGTAGTTTATTTCTAGAGGCTAATTATTTGGTTGGTCCCTTAGATTAAAAATGTTAAGATCAGCAGTCAAATTCCTAAAGGACAGCTTCATTTGACCAGTTCTATAGTTGATGAGAGCATTAGAAGTGGCTAAGAACGGTCGTCCTAAGATGACATGTGTCTGTCCTTTGGGATTGGAAACAGGCTGTGTTTTCAAGACTACAAAATCTACTGGAAAAATAAAGTCTCCAACCTTAATCAGAACATCCTCTAACTCACCCATAGGGACCTTAACAGATCTATCAGCCAACTGTAAGGTACATTTGGTTGGGTTCAGTATACCTAGACCCAATTGCTGGTAGACTGAATATGGAAGCAAATTAACACTGACCCCTAGGTCTAAAAACGCCTTATCAATGTGAGTATTACCAATTATACATGAAATGATGGGGGAACCTGGATCTTTACGTTTCAAAGGTATAGGATTTGATAGCATTTCACTGATATTGACGGCTAAAAAGACTTTCTTTGGAACATTTATTCTCCTCTTCTTAGTGCACAATTCTTTTAAAAATTTAGCATAAGATGGAATTTGTTCAATTACATCTAAGAGAGGAATATTGACCTTAACCTGTTTAAATGTTTCTAGGATCTTCTCCTCCTGAGGAGAGTGTTTCCTAGACCTGAGTCTATCTGGGAAGGGAGCAACCGGTCTAAATCTATCAAAAGCAGGCTCAAGTTCTTGGTCATCTGAGGGGAGTGATTGTTGAATAGATTCATCAGAAGGAGAAGGAGAAGGAATTTGTACAGGATTAAGAGTTTGACTTGGAGGAGTTCTCACTTGATTATCGACCTGTCTACCTGACCGAAGTGAATGGATTGCATTCACTTAGGCTTCGTAGGATGAACTGCATCCTGTGTTCTTAGGGTTGACCATGGGTTGACTGGGAAATTTTCCTTTCTCTCTTTCACTCATAGCACTAGCTAGTTGACCAAGTTGGGATTCTAATCTAGCTATAGCTTGAGTGTTGGAGTTGAGCATTTGTCCAGTGGATTGCATGAAGGAATTCAGAGTGCTAGACGTTTGAGTCAATATATTCGTGGTTTGAGTGGAGGCCTTAATTATGGTTTCTAAACCCCTTTCCAAGATGTTGAGACGTTTATCCTGATCTGGATTGTGATGAGTCTGAATTACAGCTTGATGAAGAGGAGACTGATTTTGATACAGCAGATTAGGTTGTTGAAATTGTGAATGTGAATTGAACGGAACTATGTTTCCCCTAGGAAAATATTGGGTCGAAGCGGGAGTGAAGTTTTGAGTTCCGGGATAATTTTCTTGATTCCATGCAAAGTTGGGATGATTTCTCTAACCTGGATTGTAGGTTGGAGAAAATGGATCATTTCTAGGGTGAGCGTTCATCTGTCCTAATGCATTGTTGTTTCCTAAGAGAGGGCATTCCTCTGAAACATGGGTAGGAGACTGACAATTATGATATCCTGAGGCAGAAACATGATTGATTTGAGCTGGAGCTCGTTCCTTAATTTCTAAAGCTTCTAACCTTCGCAGAATTGTCGCCATCTTCGCTTCAGAAGCAATGTTTGACTCTAAGGAAAAACCACAAGACTTAGATTAGGGAACTGATGAAACCCTGTCATCACACTGTTCCCATTGCATTGTTTTTTCAGAAAGACTCTCCAAAAACTCCCAAATTTCATCAGCATTTTTCCTCATAAAATCCCCGTGGCACATTGATTCTAAGGAAGTTTTTGCAGAATAATTTAATCCCTCATAAATTATTTAGCACAATCGCCATTTTTCTAAACCGTGATGAGGACATTGGATGAGAAGATCTTTAAATCGGTCAAAATACTTCCAAAAAGGTTTTCCCGAGATAATTTTAAAGTTTTGAATGCTGTTCCTAAGCTTTACCGTTTTATAAATAGGGAAAAATTTCTTAAGAAAAACGGTGACAAATTCATCCCAAGTTGAGATGGAATTTATTGGTAAGCTGTACAACCATTTTTTAGCTTTATCCTTAAGTGCAAATGGAATAAATCTAAGCTTAACCGCATCTTCATTTAATTCTCTCATTTTAATCATAATACACACTTCCTCAAATTCCGAAATAAAAATTTATGCGTCTTCTATTTTATTACCAAGGAATTTGGGAAGCATGTTTATGTATTGCGGTCTAAGCTCGAAATTTATTCCATTTGTTTCGGGAAGCCTAATGCACGACGGGATTGCATTCCTAATGGGATAGCACATATCTTGAAGAACTGGTTGATTTGTCATTTCTTGGATTGGTTCAACACGGATTAAACGATAAGAATTATCCCGAACCCAAATTTGCATACACCAAAACAATTTTTTTTAAAAAATTAGTTTTTTAAGGAAAGAAAGAAAGAAAATTAGTTTTTTTATGAGAAGATAAAGGAAAAGAAAAATCTTAACTAAAACAAATCAAAGCAATCACTTTTCAATCAACTCTAATTCTAGGGTTTAGCCTAACTCCACTAGACCAGCTCCTAACCAAAAACTCCTACAGTGAAAAGATCAAAGTTTCACCCAGGTAGTTAGCCAGGTAAGGATAGTACTAGAGGTTGATCAAAGATCAATTAAGTACCTCTTTCCTTACGGAGCGCTTTACGCAACGCCTAAACCTTGCCTTAGACACCAACTAATCTGAGAAAACTTAAACCGATTCACTTAAGGATTTCTTGTTCCTTATTGAGCTCGAATCCTTAGGTGCCAACGTCTAATAAGTTTTATTAGGCTTGGGTTTGTGAAGTGAGGAATTAGTGATTTTTGGGCTAAGGAAAGGGTGATGAAATCCCTCACCTTATCTTGATTATGGGGTTTTTCCCTTAAAGATATTTTTAAATGCGTGCCAAATCAAGATGCTCAAATCACTTGGTGAATTCCTACTATCAATATGAGATGCAACCCTATGAATTAAAAGCAACTAAAAAGGATGGAAAAGAAAAATATATATTTTTTAATTAGGGTTAACAATCAAACAAATGAGAAGGGGGAAATTTGTTTGAATTTATTATCTTGTTAGTAAATGTCAAAGTGGAGGATGGATTTTATTATGGTTAACAAAAAATAAAAACCTTTTTTTTAAGTCCTAATTGTCTCTAATTGTGAAGAATTAGCTAAAGGGTGGAATTAAAAACTAGAAAGAGGACTTACCCGAAAGCAAATCTTCAAATCCTAGCTCTCCAATCCGCGATCTTCAAGCTCCAAGCGTTTCCTTCACAAAAAACACACAAGTTAAAGAACCAAAATAATTAAAACCTACTTAAGCACCTTCCCCGGCAACGGCGCCAAAAACTTGATGCGGCATAAACATGTACCAAAAAGGTTGCAAGTGCACAACCGTGTTAAGTTATAGTATTTAAGATATCGATCCCACGAGGAAGATGTTTTGTAGGAGAAAATATAAAATCGGTTCTTATGTTGTGTGCGTGACAAGTAGGAGTGATAAGTGAATATGATTGTGGAGAGATAGAGAGAGTGGAAGTGATAGTGTGTAAATCGGCACGAAATATAAGTGAGAGTGGATGTGACAAAGAATGAATGTGATCAATAAGGCAAGAAGGACAAATCAAGAAATAAAAATCAAGAATGAAAAAAACAAAATTCAAGAATAAAAGAAAATGCAAGAAATTAAAGATGGTGGATTCAATTATAGATATGGGTAATCTAAAATTAAACCCACTTCTTAGAAAAGGGTGATTCCCTAGAGGGTTCTAGCCTAAAGGCGAATCAAACAAAATAAAAATAAACAAAAGGAAAAACTAAACCCAAGAGGGTTCTAGCCTCAAGGTGAATAGTGCAAGAAATTAAAATCTAACTATAAAATAAATTGTAAAATCTAAACTATAAAATAAATTGCAAAAAGAAAATAAATCTACTCTATAAGCATGAAAATAAATCTAATCTATGAGCATGAAATAAATCTAAGACAAGAGGGTTCTAGCCTCTTGGCTATTTAACAAGAAAATAAAATCTAACTACAAACATAGAAATAAATCTAAACTAATAAGCAATAAAAGAAAAAAAGAAAAAAAATGCAAACCTTCAAATAATTCTCCATCTTCATCTTCATCTTCATCTTCATCATCCAACAAAGAGAAGAAGAGAAAAATTTAAAGTGGTGAAAAAATTATTATTATTAATTACAACAAAAAGTTATAATTTTGGAAGGCCTTCTCAATTAAGAGTAGCCCTCCTCTCCAAAAGGAGTTATAAAAATTTTCACACCTCTAACCCCTCACTCTCTACCCCTATTTATAGTAAACATCAGTGAATGAGAGCCATTGGATCGAAATCTTATTCAAAACAATTGAATTTCAGCCTCAAATCTGTAACAAACTGCCCAACGTATCGATGCAGGCATCGATGCGGGCATCGATGCCGCCATCGATGCGGGCATCGATGCCTAGTGCACTGTAATTGCTGTCCGAAGCTTTTTCTTGTGGGCTTTGGGCTTTGGCTTTTTTGGCAATTCCTTGGCATTTTTGGCTTCATTGCTTCATGGGCTTTAATTCTTCTTTTGGGCTTGGATAATTTGGAAATTTAATTTTCCAATGGGCTTCTTGATTCATTTCTTCATTTAATCAATGGGTTTTTGTTGAGAGATGAGAAGTTGAGATTTATTCTTCATTAACCTGCAATTAAAAGATAAAAACAATTATTAGTGGTATATTTATTCATATAAAATAGATAATCAGGGTATAAAATTATAATAAAATATGATTATCACACTTATCAATTTTGATCAGTAGGTTGAGTTTGCATGATAAAGGTTTCTAACAAGAAATATTTAGCATCACTATATTTAGTATCAGTAGCAATCAAGTGAATTATAAATTTCTACATGGACTTACTCATATTCACTAAGAACTTTCTAGGTTTGGGTGAAGGTCCAAACCCGATAAATGTTTTAATGCACGTAAATAGAACATTTTTAAATCATTAATTCATGTAAATAGACATTCAGTTAATGAGACGTATAATTTGTATAAAAGCAAGTACCAACAAGGTTGTCTGCTAAAAAATATTATTTGATGTTTGATAGTAATTTAAACAAAGTGAATTAAGAAATTGCTATAACTAAAATCAATTACAACAAAATAAATGGAAGGTATAGCCATGGAATTTATCTCTTATTTTAAAGACCTTATGGGTACTGCTGTCAATACTTCTTCTCCTGATTGCAATATCATCAAAAATGGTCCTTCCTTAAATGATAGTCACTCAAGGTATCTTTCTGCTCATGTATCTAATGAAGAAATCAAAAAGGCTGTTTTCTCAATGTCAGATAATAAGGCCCCTGGCCCTGATGGTTATAGTGCATCATTCTATAAATCAACTTGGCCAATTATTGGTGATGAGGTAACATTAGCTGTTGAGGAGTTCTTCAAGATTGGAAAATTATTAGGTGTAACTAATTCTACAGCAATAGCTCTTATACCAAAGGTCCGATGTCCATCATCTCCTTCTGATTTCAGACCAATATCCTGCTGTAATTGAATCTATAAAATCATCTCTAAGTTTCTTGCTAATAGGATGCAAACTGTTATGGGGTATGTAATTAATAATGCACAATGTGCTTTTGTAAAAGGCATGTCAATATCCAGTAATGTCCTGCTTACCCATGATCTTGTAAAGAACTATGGTAGGAGACATATATCACCAAGGATCATGATTAATATTGATATCAGGAAAGCTTTTGACACTATCAGTTGGAAATTCTTGTCTGAAATGTTTGTAGGCCTGGGCTTCCCTAATGTGATGATCAGATGGATAATGTCATGTATCTCTTCTCCTAAGTACTCTATATCCTTGAATGGTTCACTCCATGGTTTTTTTTAAAGGTGAAAGAGGGTTAAGGCAAGGTGACCCACTCTCCCCTTATTTGTTTATATTGGGTATTGAGTATCTATTGAAGAATATTCTCCTAAACTGATACTAAATATGATATTTTGTCCAATATTTGAACTAAGTTTAAGGAAGCAGTGGATTCTACAAAGCTTTTCTTTTCTTTTTTTGCCTTCCCTAGTTATTTTGCGGACATCATTTGCTTTAATGCAAAAGAAAAACGGCTATGATGGTGTTTGGAGGGGCTTATTTTTAGAAGCTATTAATCTATGAAAGCTTTTGATGGCTTTTGGATTTTATCATAAAAGTTGTATAAAAATCCTTTGGGCATAATTGAAACTTGTTTGGTGAAACCAAGCTTACTTAGATGAGCTTTTAATAAGATAGTTTTTCAGAAGTTGGAGGTATACTAGCTCTTTAAAGTGGGGTTTATAAGCTAATTTATTTGGTATTTTTCCAAGCTAATAGATATGAATAAGCTGTAATTTGACCGAAAAATATCTCCTTATGCATCCTTTATGTCTTGCTTTTTTTCCTGAGGCCAATGAATGAGCTGGTGCTTTTCTGATTTTGTTTTGACAGACAAAATATATCTATTGAATGTATGCTTTGATGGTCAACTTGCTACGGACACAGTTTCAGCAAGGATGTGAATAAAGGAACTCGAAGAATTGCCCCGGCCATCTAGAAGGTAGCTAACTACGTATGTTGAGAGGCATATATATACATGATCTGAGAGGAACAATAGAAAAAAAAACTAACTCAACATGAATTAAATTACAATGTAAAGCGACATTCATTTAGTTCCACTGTATTTTCATGATCTAAATTAGATTCTCTCGATTTTTATTTGTTACTAATGAGGACTCTCCAATGCTTACATTTTGGTGCAAAGGAACTGATTACAATTCAACTTTTAACATTAACAACCACCAGGACCTCCAAAATAGAACATAAATCCAATATTTGTATGGAATAATTCTCCTAACTTGATGCAAGGTAAATTGTCAACATAAGAAGACACTAGATCCGGATTCAAATCATAAGGTTCTCCATGTTGATTAACAAACTGAATTTCCTGGATTGCTGCTGCTTTTCCCCCACCTTCCTCAGGAAAATGACCACTACCCAATGGAGGACTTCTCTGACTATTTTCGAAGTTAACATTTGCACCCCAATTGATTTCTTGAGCACCCACAGATAAACTCTTGAATAATGTTTTCGGCCAGTATCCTAATAATTTATCTTGAACGTGCAAGAGCCAATTTCCACTCGTCTCATCCTATCATCAAAAAGAGTGAAGTAAGAAGAAGTGAAAAAGCAAAATAGAAATTATTCTCTAACAAGAAGTGTCATAATCTCTTACATAAATAATTTTGTATATAACTGGTTGGTGTATTGACACTTATCAATTTCGATCAGTAGGTTGAGTTTGCATGATAAAGGTTTCTAAAAAGAAATACTTAGCATCACTTTATTTAGTATCAGTAGCAATAAAGTGAATTATAAATTTCTACATGGACTTACTCATATCCACTAAGAACTTTTCAGGTTTGGGTGAATGTACAAACCCGATAAATGTTTTAATGCATGTAAATAGAACATTTTTAAATCATTAATTCATGTAAATAGACATTCAGTTAATGAGACGTATAACTTGTATAAATGCACGTACCAACAAGGTTGTCTACTAAAAAAATATTATTTGATGCTTGATTGTAATTTAAACAAAGTGATTTAAGAAATTGCTATGACTAAAATCAATCACAACAAAATAAATGGAAGGAAAATGATAATCATACTACCTTGTGTAATTTGACTCTAATAACATATTGTGTTCCGTTATAAACGGAAAGTGGCCAAATTTTGAATCCTGGAACTTCAGAAGTATTAGAGGGCACAAAACCCTTGCATAAAAGGTTGAAGCAGCCTGTAGTCATGTTACCATCGGCCTGACATATCATGTCATAAACCATATTAAGCATGACAATTCAATAAGATAAAAAATATATATGTATTATGACAAATTTTATAAGCCAATAAGCAGATAAATGTTACCGTCCAGTAAGTAAAAAAGTGAGTATCTGTATCGCCGTATAACTTCGGACTTACCTAGTATACAAAATGTGGAAAGATTTATGTTATAATTGAATAAAATTTATCTATATTCTAAATTTCAAAGATGTGAAATTTTTCTTTCAAGATGTAAAGGACCCTTAATTTATTAATATTGAATAATAATGTTTCCAATGAAACCCTTTAGCAAGTAATGTAGTATTAATTACTCACATGCCATCCAGCTACTATATGATTGATATCTTGCTGTGAACCATCCAACCCACTGATGACACTGATATATGCCGAAGTATCTTGGCCTAGTTCAACGTTTTGTAACCCATAGACTACGAATTCAGCTTGGGTACCCCATCGTCCTTCTCTACTTTGGTATAGAAAAAGCTTAAAATGCGCGAAAGAAAAATAGATATTATTGAACATAAAATATGCACCCTTAAACAAAATGTGATTTCATAAAATATAACAACTAAGCGGCCATCTAGGAAGTCACGTATAAATCTTACTTCATTCGGGTTGACTTCTTGTACACCGACTTCTTCTCCTGAATCCTTTTTGAGAAATGCTTCATTCTGCATTAAACATAATTCAAAAACTTATTCGAATATTTTTATTCTTTACATAAATATTTGGGTTTTCTCAATATATAGGTATCTCTAAAATCACCTCTGAAATCATTAAATTAGCTATTTTACCCTCAAACATTGTTATCAACCTTCAATGTTACAACCATTTTAATTATTTGAGAATAAAACTAGAATGTTTCTTTAAATTTATTTAAAAATACTGAATAATGACTAATTTATCCTTAGATTAATTAGTTGAAATTTAAACAAAAGGCGTCCCTTAGTTTTATCCCTTCATCCACCAAGAAGATGAAACCGACAAATCCATCCTTGAGAAATTTATTTGGTGGTAAGAAACTTTTAGAAAATTTTTAAGAGCAAATATTTAGTGTTATCCCTGTCATCCTCCACGAATTTAAATATAAACTAATCTATCCGTTCATCCGCCACAAAGATCATCAAAAGGAACTTTTCATGATTAATTGCAAAAACACAAGTTCAATGAGCATTAGTTTTATCCATTGGATTTATAAGACTCCATAAAACAAATTAATCAAAACCATCGTTAACTGGAAAAAAAAAAAGAGAGATTAGAGTAATATATTACAATGAATGATAAGTTGAAGGTGTCTTCTGCAGTGAATATTGTAAGGTGGTTCTATTGCTGGAAGACATACCCTAGCTACCTCATAATTAATAGACAGGGTAAGAAAGTAAACTGCTGAAATAATAACGCAAATTAGGATGAGGGGTACAATTGGATAGATTATAACAACTGGGACGGTAAATTAAATAGCTATTTAAATAAAAGTAGCTACAATTTGGAGGGTATGTATCCGAAAAAAATAAAGAAAAGAGAGAAAAAAACTATAATGCAAGATCAATAGTTTTTTTCACTAGCAAAAAATATCCATAAAAATTGGATATAATTATCAAGAAGCCAATTATAAAATTCTCTTAACTATGCGCAATTGAACTTAAGAAAAAAGTATATACCAGAGTTAATCCCTTTCTCGGTGTACCATTAACTCCATTGTGACAAAGGACAAAGCAAAGGAAAATAAACCTAAAACTGTGAAACATTGCGGACGCCATTTCGTTGCTTGCCCTGGTGAAGGTCATGACAAAGCAAAGGATGGATATTTATATGGTCAGTGCATAATTTCCAATCTTTAATTGGAAAGGACAGAGAATGGCGGGATCATTAAGATCGTGATTCCCTAACCTTTAATGGGATGAATATTTTTTTTTAATGGAAAATGTAATCGGATGAATATATATAGTACATAAATATTTTCTCCATCTTTACTTGGTTGTTTGTAGGATATATGATGACAGTTTGCTTCATTTTTGCCACTAAAAATATTTAGGCACTGACATTTTTCTGAAACTTTCATTTTAAGTAAGTCGTAAAAATTTCTTAAGATCAAAGGCATCCCTTAATTCAGCAAATTTGACAGCTTGTTATACTTGTAATCAAAACTAATTCGGGAAGTAATACCGTAAATTTGATTGAAACTTAAACAAGTGAAAGAATTTCTTCCAATTGAATTGCTCCTATAATTCCTCATATTTCCCGACAAGGAGATCACCTTTGTCAATTATCAAAATTAGGTCATTAATTTCAATTTTTCCGAAGAAAAAGATCATTCATTTCCTCCCAAATTAAGTCAATACGTATACAAGTCTAAAGTGAGTAATCTACGATAAGAAATAAATAAATAAATAACCAGAGAATTTGTACAGATTTTATTCATTTTCTTTCATTGAAAAGGATGGAGAGAATTATGTTAATTAGATAATTGGTTAGAATAATAAAAAACATCATCGGTTCATTAGCTTATCAATTTCAAAAATAGGGGAAAATGGAAAGAAAAATTACGAGATGAGATGCCGAAGATAAGATGAGATTTTTAGAGATTTTGTGAATATTTGAGGATTTAATGGATCTCACAATATAACTTATATTTATTAGGAACTAATCTTAAAGCATAAATCTCAAAATCCAAAGGCTAAAAAAATAAGAAGAAATTTTTATCGTATCTTTTCAGTTGGATACTGTGGATGTGAATTAGCATGAAATTGATTAAGGGGCTGTTTGGTTTGTTTCCTAGATATAGGGAAATGCATTTTCATATACAAAAACACAAGTTTTGAGTTTTTCAAACTTTTCCAAGAAATAGATTGTTTTGCTTTGGTTCGCACAAAAAAATGGTGAGAAACCAAAGTATTTATTTTTCTTGTGTTTGGTTCGCATGAAAAAAAAGAGAAAACTTTTTGAAATATGACATTTCCTACTTTTCTTGTGTTTGGTTGGTTTTGAAGTTTGTAGTGAAAAGTGTTTATGGTCACCATGGTAAGATTATCCTCACTATATATAAATTTATTTGTGCTCGTTATATGATGTAATCTTAATCATATAAAAGTTCGAATGTAACATGAAGAGGAAAATAATATCCTAAATAAATTAGAATTTTTTGTTTGTATTACTCATCCTTCTCACAAAACAACATTTTTTACAAAACACCATTTCTGTTTGAATACTCATCCTTCTCACAAAACAATATTTTTTACAAGTTCTGCTACACCTTCTCGAGCTTGGAGTGAGACAACTTTTATTGAGTTACCACTATTATATCTCAGATCCAGTGGGGATACGGGTTGTACAACTGCAGGATCAGGCGGTAGCCTAAAAGCTTCAACAACGAATTCCTGGAGAAAACATTCAGAAATTATAAGCTGAAAATTTTCACAGTGAAATATATGTACCTTAAATCTATTGTTCTCAAAAGTTCATTCCTGACTAAATTGATTACACAGATGAAAAGCCAAAAACTAGTGCAAGAAAGGTGATCTTATAACTAGTTAATTAAGAAAGATGTATCGACTTTTACCTGATGATGTTGTATCGACTTTTACCTGCATATGAGTTTAGAAGCAATCTATTAATAAACCATGCATCACAATTTGAAAAAAAAAAAGAATTCTCAAAGCAACATGGATAGAAGAAAGATATTAGGAAGTCACTTTCTGATTTCGATGAGCCTCCTTCGAGCAGCTATTATCTGTCAAGTAAACCATGCTTGAAAATAATTATTGACATCATGTCAAATAAATCAGCCACGTGTATATGCGAATTATGGTTGTGGGCTCAGAACTTGTTCAATATCATTATTGTTAGCCTCCAGTGCAATATCAATATATATTGCAGGTTGCTAATCTCAGATAAATTGAAAAGCATCATAGCTTAATTTGAACACCTGTAAACAATATCATCCAAATCAAATCCAGCCGAAACAAGCACAACCAGGCTCACACCCAGAAATCCCCAAAACAAGCACAAAAGCCTCATTTACCCAACAATGAACAAGATGCACCAACCATCCAACGAAAAAAGAACCAGGATACACCAAGCAGCCACGGAAAAGGAACCAGGCAACAACACCAAAAGCCAACAACAACATCAATAAACAAGCAGGCTCACAACATCAAGAATGCAGCCAAAAACACCAACAGGCAACAACAACCCAGCCAACAACACCAACAGGCATCAACACCACCAACAACACCAACAGGCATCAACACCAGTTCATGAAAATTAGGTATGAACTGAGTTAGAAAATTGGGTATGAACTGAGTTTGGATACTAGAACTTATGGACACAAGCACAAGATACACTATAACCCTGTGAACATTCTATATTTGGTTCATGTAGTTGGTTATGTACTAAATATCTCCAGTTCATAGAGATTTAGCATTATGACAAGCACTTCAATTTTTTAGTGTTAGAAACAGGTGCAGTTTCATGCATTATGACAAGTCACCAATGTGTTATTATAACAATGTGAAATAACATCAGAAATGAACCAGGAAACACCCACCAGCCACCAACAATGAATAGGAAACCCCCAGCATCAACAATATATGCACAAAAACTGGCCGATAACAAAAGCACCACACAACCAGGCTCCACAAACACAACAAGGCTACACAACACAAAACCAGGCTCCACAAACACAATCAGGCTCCACAACTTAAATACAACATGAGTTTGTATACAAATCTCACTAAGAAAATTAGTGAAATGGGCTCAGGATCTGGTCAATATCATCATTGTTAGCCATCCAGTGCAATATCAATTGATATTGCAGGTTGCTAATCTCAGAAATTTTGACAAGCATCATAGCCTAAAGTAAATAGTCACAAATGTAGACTCGTTTCATGAAAACTTACTACTCAAAAATAGTCAGAGCAATAGCCTCAGAACTTGGTCAATATCATCATTGTTAGCCATCCAGTGTAATTTCAAAAAGATATTGCATTTGGTTGCTAATCTCAGAAATCTTGACAATCATCATAGCCTAAAAGAAAAAAGTCAACAATGTAAATTCGTTTCATGAAAACTTACTACACAAAATACCCAGAGCAATAGCCATCCAGTACAATGTGTGCACATTGTAGGTTGCTTGCATCTTAGGAAATTGTATGGTGACTTATAAATATCCTGCAGGCACAAGATTAATTTAAAGGTTAGTACACCACAATATTCACACTATGAAATAAAATATTACAAAATGGAAGCAAATAACTACTTACTACCATATAACAATAATATGTTCCATCGTCATAATGTTCGACAACCACAAAAAAACATAATCACAGTTAGACATTGCAATCTTTGAAGTTAAGTTGCATTACCTACACATTCACCCCTAAAACCAAACTTCTAGAATGCTTCCCATGAAACCATTTTAACTAAGCTTCTTCTTTTGCATATGGAAAACATGCGCCTACTTATACTTCCAGTTTCATGTTCTTTATTGATATAACATTCTAAGAAGTAAGAACTATCCGCGTGTACAATAGTTATGTTTAGAGAAACCTTATAATTTAGTCCAAATTATTGGTCGCCATTTAGCTCTAACACCAATGATCATAATGAGAAGGTTAAGGTAAGAAAAATAGTTTTTAAGCTAGTGAAGAGAAACCTACAGAATTAAGTACAACCACGAGCATTAGTATAAACTTGTATGCTTCCCCTATTTCAATAAGGTTTTAACTACACATTACATCTTCTGTCAAAGTTTGCTGATTGCAGGGCCAATTTATGGAGTAAACAAACATTAAACTGGGAACCATTATTGGGACAAAACTAATTCTAAGTTTAGGCCATTACTTGAGGAAATTTCAGTCATAAATAATCAAAGCGAACCATTACTCATAATTAAAAAAACAAGCATTACTTAAGTAATGCTTCAACCAACAAGCAGTAAATTTAGCAAATTTCTCAGTCACAAAAGAAGAATTTCACCAAAAAAAAAGAACTACAAACATTTTACACAAAATCGGCAATTAGCAAAACCTATTTTTTCTCAAAATCTGCTAAAACTACAAAATGTCTTCATTCTATTAATCAAATTAAAAGTTCAGATCTGCTAAAACATTTTTGTTACTCTAAAATTTTAAAAAATCAATCAAATACAAAGCTCAAATCTGAATAGCGCCGGTAAAGATCAGATACCCCTCCCTCAATTTCTCAGAAAATTGATCAGATCAGATACCCCTCCCTCAATTTCTCAGAAAATTGATCTAAATTAAACTACTAATCCAAAATTTTTAAAAAATCAATTGTTACCTTGATTTTGGAAGCAACAGCGTCGGCAATAATCAGATCTAAATAGCATGGGCAAAGATCGGACGCCCCTCCCCCAATTTCTTCGAATACAGCCACATAGAAGGTCGCGGGAGTTTATAGCGGGAGGAGAGCAAGGAGGTAACAATAGCTCACCGAAAAAATCAACGAGGAAGACCAAAATCCGACGTGGCCAGGGTTTCCACCGATTTTACTCGGTTGGGGAAGGAATTGGGGGAGAGGAAAAAAAACCTAGGTGGCAGCGATTTTTATCTCGTTTTCCCTCTTAAGCCCTAGCGAAACAAAGCTGGGAAAGAAAACTGAAGGAAATGAAAAAACCAACGTGGCCACCAAAAAACTGAGGTGGAGGGCGATGTAAAAGTTTTCCACGGGTTAAATAGCGAACCAAACAGGCCCTAAATAGAAACCACGGTATTTAAGGTGGTTAAAGCCATAACTTTCATAATTAAAAAATCCTAATCAATTCATGGTCATTTATAATTAAAACTATCTTAATCAAATTATATCTGTCTATAATTAAAAATTAATTAAAAATCCAATCAATTTGTTGGCAATTAATCAAATCATAATGATTATAATAAAAAAAATCTAGTAATTAGGTCTTTCTTTTTTCTTTTCTCACAAAATACAGGTATTAATTGCTAATTTAATAATTAATGGAAAATCCCTATTTGTGTTTTGTAATTAAGTTAACTATTCGTGATTTCAACTTCGGGCAGTTAAAATATGACATTTTCCAATACGAAAAAATTGGTCAAAAATAGCTAATAATCCAAAATTTCCAAACATAATTGTAAGGACCCGCTTCAATTACCGCCTCTCGGACAGAGACTCCTTCCTTTCGTCGACAATGTCTCTTCTGAAGTGCTAGCTCTAGAAGTCTCTTTGTCATTCCTCCTCATATCGTAATTTATCAACGCATTAGTCACTTCACTATATGTGATGGAAGATCTACCGTTCAACAAAGTGAGCACAAATGTATCATACTCCTCATTGGGTAAGGAGCCTAACAAAATAATTGCCTTGTACTCATCCGTTATCTTCTCATCAAAGTTCGCCAAGTCCGATTACAACTTTGTATAGTTGTTCACATGATCCGCAAGTGAGGTACCTCTGGACATCTGGAATCTAAACAATCTTCGCAGCGAGTGCAAACGGTTCTCAACACTCTTTGTAATGTACTTATTATTGAGAATCTCCCACATCTTCATCGCAGACATTACACCAATCACATCATACTTTAATTCTTGATCCAAACAAAATCTAATTACCCCACAAGCGTTTCGGTTCATCTTGTCTCATACCGCATCATCATACTTTAGTGGCCTCTTATGGATCATGATGGTCTCTTCCAAATTTTGAGCATGCAGTACATCTTGCACATCACTCATCCACAAACCAAAGTTGATCTTGTCGTCATACTTCACAACACTGATCTTCGTATTTTGAAGTGCAACATGAACTGTACTCGTCATCGCCTTGCTGCTTTCACCAACTTCTTCTCCCATTGCTTGCAAACTCCAAATTATAAAGAAAAATTCAAACTTGATATAATTGAGAAATGTGACGTCCCATGGTTCACACAAGGCTACAGTCCTAGGTAAAACCCAGATTGTCAAACCTGTCAAGTACCAAATACCATGCTACGATATGTTTTACCATCACAATCACTATCTCTCTAGTGGAAACAATAAATAAGTGAAGGTACGGACAAGCAAAAATAGAAATAGAACAACACCGAATGTACACAGAAGAAGCATATGAAAAATCAATAATGAGCCCAAATGGGATGAAATAGATATATCTCTGAATCTAAACTGAATCTCAAATACAATGAGTCACATAAACAAAGTCTCACAATAGCTCTCAACTCTACTGATAATCACATTTTATTATAATTTTATACCCTCATTATCTATTTTATATAAATAAATATACCACTAATAATTGTTTTTATCTTTTAATTACAGGTTAATGAAGAATAAATCTCAAACTCCCATCCCTCAACAAAAACCCATTGTTTAAATGAAGAAATAAAGCAAAGAAGCCCATTGGAAAATCAATTTCCAATTGATCCAAAAGCCCAAGTTAAGAAGAAGGATTAAAGCCTAAGAAATGCCAAAGCCCAAAGTTAAAACCAAAATAAATGCATGAAGAAATCAAGAAGCCCAAAAGCCCAAGCAAAAGCCCAAAATCCAAGCCCAAAAGCCAATGGAAGAGGAATTCTGCGGACAGCAAAAAGAGGCAGGCTGACATCGATGCCAGCATCGATGGCGGCATCGATGCCAGCATCGATGCCCCTATCGATGCTGGCATCGATACACTGACAGTTAGTTACAGATTAGTGGCTGAAATTCAATTGTTTTGGATAAGA
>BQKN01001097.1:198827-235835 GCA_022839385.1 Asparagus kiusianus
GGCGGTCGATCTTGAACCCTGATTTTTAGATTCTCAATTTCTTTGTGTATCTCGTGTTCATGTCATGTTTTTGTGATCTAAACATTTCAAATTCTTCATGAAACTTTTATGCAAACATGCCACAGCAGATATGAACATCTGGAAATAACTCAACAACTATAAACATGATTTTATGCATTAGATTTGTATTCAAAACCCTAAAACATGCATAAAAGCTCAAAACAACAAATTAAACTTCTTTCTTTAGATTAACCACATTTAAAAATCATCATCAGATCTTAATCACATCTGTAAAAATGTTCTCAACCTTTTTAGCATGGAAAGACCTAATCTTTATACATATAATACAAAAGAATTTGTCCTTTATACATAATCTATTCGTTTTGGCTCTACAAAACATGTTGAAATCTCTTTAAAAATATTTTAAAAACTGGGAGGGGGATTAGTAGAGATGATACTTGCCTGGGATTGTAGGAAAATGTGTTAGAAGCAACGTCGAAGGAGATCTCCACTCCAAAAGCCAAAAATCAACAAAAACCCAACTTGAAAGCCTCCAATCTTCTCCAAAAAATCAAACTAGGGTTTTGGGGTTTGGTGGCTGTTAGGGTTTTAACATACTAAAAATAGTACTAAAAATTTTGTGAATACATGTTATATATAATAGAAAATGGGTGTGGGCCTGAAAATACCTGAAACCAACCCGAACCAGGAAACCTGATCTGACTAGGAAAATACCTCTTTGGTATTTTGACTGTAACTTCCTCATCTGACCTCAGAATGAGGTGATCTAAGACTTGTTGGAAAGATAAAGAAGAGACCTACAACTTTGGTCTTTTACACTTTTCCAAATTATAACTGTATTGGTATGTAAAACTTAAAAACTCATAACTCGTTATTATTCCCAGATTTTCACTCTTTTGGCCTTTGTGCATGTTTTGTGCATTTGCTTTCATATTTTTATAAATATACATTGAATTTATCTCAAATCAATTCTTATCATATTCAAACATTAAAATATATTATTTTTTACTATATAACATATTTATCATTATTTATCATAAAATATTCAAATTTACGGGGTTTTACAAGAAATTACCCAACTAAATCCTAGATAGGGTTCAAACACGATCTCCCAGCCACACGAGAAAAGCGAGATCTCCAATGGAAACTTAGCAATGATGTCTCCACCGAAGCTTAGATCTCCAAGACCCAAGCTTCCAATAGCGAATTTTCCTTAACCCAATGCAAAATCCTTGATCTGAAAATCTGAGCTCTGATACCACTTGTCGCGCTCCATGCACAAGCGTGCTCGCGAATCAAATGAGTCGGCGAGCAATGAGAGAAAAGTCAAACACAAGTGTAATTCTTAAATAACGGTCAAAATCACACACAAACACAGAGATTTACGTGGTTTGGCAATTGCCTACATCCAATGGGAGAGGATGTGGAGATTTCACTATATGGAAGAGAAACAACGGGTTACAATCTCTCAAGCAACTCTCAAAATAACCCAACCAATGATCTCACACTCTCTCACAATAATTTCCCTCTCAAAGTGCTCAAAACAACCAATTTTCTCTGTTAATCTCTTCTCCTAAACCCTAGAAAGACGTGTTTCTATTTATAACAAAACACAATCCAAAAACAGGTTGGGAATAAGAAAACACGTCTGCCATACCCGTGTGTGGCACGCACTACACCCATGACAACGAATTGTAACAGACAACTTCTGCTACACCTGGGTGTGACATGCACTATACTTGTGGCTGCTGAATTTTCTCGTTTTTAACATTTTGAACAATTCGACGCCGTTGTCTACCAAACTCATATCCAACATCCCAACATAATAACCACTGTGTCCCTTTAACTTAAGTCCTAGCATAAAAACAGACTTGAGACATGCTATTTGCCGTCCACAAGTGACTAGAGCTAGCTTGAGATTTCTTTAAACAATAGAAACATACAATTTTTCAGGAGGAAATTTTCACGTCTATATAACAAGGGTATTCTTATTATTAAAATACAAATTTTAAAAACTTTAAGGTACAAAACTTAAAGGGTATGGTTCCACATGTCAATATCTACAACAAATGCAAGTTTCTTTTATGTAATATCATATATAGCTTATTAGTTGTCACCCATGCGATGCACGGGATTCAATATTAACTTTCTTGTATGTATGTTAGAACTTTGGAAAAGAAAGAAGAGAAAAATTAATGAAGTTTTTTGGAAAAAGGGGGAACAAATCAATTATTTATAAAAAATTAGGGGGAAAAATAAATTAATATGTGGAGGGAGTGGATTAAGTCTTTAATAATAAGATGAAATGGTGGAGAAATGGACTATTAATAACTACTAGAGCCCTTAGAGTTTGCTAAGTAGTAAAACTACGCAACCAGGTTTTTACTTTGTTAGTATAAGTATTGATTTAATAAAGAAGTTTTACTCAATAGACTGTTTTAAGTTATAAAATATGGAGAAAGGAAGTGCATTCAACTCAAATTGTTTAAGGTTTAGTGTATAATGTAAGTTTAATAATAAAATTAACAACTTTAAATAAATACTAGCAAATATCTACGACTGCAAATAAGAAAAGAGTTTTAGTGTATAATGTAGGTGGTTTTGTAAAGTTGTGAATGAAAATTTTATGATAAAAAAGGCTTAATTGCACTTAAACACACTATAGTTTCCCCTACTTTGCACTTATATACCCGCACTTGTTTTTGACATCACTTATATACCTTACAGATTTTAAAACCTGCAGTTATATACCTTTACTTGTTCTGACAGCACTTATATATCCTACAAAAGCTTGCACTTAAATACCAATTTTTTTTAAAACTACAATTAAATATGCTCAATTATGCAAACTTGAGTGCGTTTAAATGCAAGTTTCAATAACTTTATGATATTTAAGTGCAAATTTTAAAAGCTTTAAGATATCTAATGGGAACGGGGTCCATCCCTATGATGAATTAATATGGATTTAATCCATGGAGATTTTATGGTTGACTACATGCATGCATTGATATATTGTCTTTCCCCATGCATTGGAAAAAAGGAAAGGCTAGTCTTTGGACTTTTCTATGCAATGAATGTGGTGTACCCAAGAGGCATATCCTCTCTATAAATAGAGCGGAGATGGTGAAGGTTGAAAACAAGAAACAAGAAGCAAGAAGAAGAACCACATACAAATCTGTAATCCTCAAATGAGTTGGAGAGAAAGTTGTAATCCTTAAGTGAGTTTGAGAGAAAGTGATCCTCAAGTTAAGTTATACCAACTTGAGAGAAGACCCTTTGTAAGCTTTCATTTGATTATAATAGAAACGGTGAAGAAGGGGCGGGTGAGGACGTAGGTTCAATTTGAGCTGAACCTAGGTAAATCTTGTGTGTGCAATCTCTCTATTTCTCTTTGTATTTCTCTGTTTTTCTCTTTTATTTTTTATTCTCATCTCATCACAAAGACGGGAAGGGTCTTGTTGTACTATTAATTTCCCAATAGTGGTATCAGAGCGAGGTTGCTAATCTTCTTGTGTTGAGATGGAGACTCCTATCGGCAGCATTCGAATGATCAGTTTGAATGGCCGCAATTGGATAATATAGAAGGCGAAGATGATGGATCTTCTATATTGCAAGGACCTCTATGCACCAGTTGAAGGTGAACCCTCCAAGCCAGGGTCCATGTCAGCGGATGATTAGAAGAAGCTCGACCGAAAAACCATCGGCACCATTCGGCAATGGGTGGATGACACTGTATTCCACCATGTGTCAAAAGAGACTTCGGCGAACAGATTGTGGAAGAAACTTAAAGATCTATACGAAAGAAAGACCGTCAGCAACAAAGCTTTCTTGATTCGGAAGCTTGTCAATCTCAAGTTCAAGGAAGGTGATTCTATATCTGAACATTTGAATGAAATTCAAAGTATTGTAAATCAACTTGCAGCCATGAAGATGGTATGGAAGATGAGCTTCAAGCCCTTCTTTTGCTTAGCTCGTTACCAGATAGTTGGGAGACGCTGGTGGTATCTCTTAGCAACTCTGCACCTGATAGAGTTGTATCCATGAACCAAGTTACAAGCAGCCTCTTGAATGAAGAAATACGAAGAAAGTCATCTGGATCCTCCCGTTCTCATGCTCTTGTTACCAAGAACAGGGGAGGAGCAAATATCGATAGCCTCAGAATCAAGACAAGTCAAGAGGAAAATCAAAAGCTAGAAAGGACATTAGTTGCTATCACTGCGGGAAGAATGGACACATAAAACGGGAATGCCGCAAGCTGAAGCGAGAACAAAAGGAAGGAAAGACCAATGAAAAACAAGAAATGAATGAAAGTGCAGCCGTTGTCAGTGACAATGAAATTGTGTTTTTCTCGGCATATGAAGAAGACTATGCAAATCTAACTTGCCAAGACTCAGAATGGGTGATTGATTCTGGTGCCTCCTACCATGCTACTCCCCGGAAGGACTACTTCACTTCGCTTCATGAAGGTAATCTTGGAATGGTAAAAGTGGGTAACAAAAACTCTTCTCAAATTCTTGGCATTGAAAATATTTGTGTTACTACTAACCTTAGAGCAAAGATGGTTCTAAAAGATGTTAGATTTGTGCCCGATCTTCGTCTCAATCTTCTCTCCACCGGCAAGCTTGATGAAGAAGGATACACAAGCAACTTTGGTAAAGAATGTTGGAAACTTACCAAAGGATCACTTGTATTAGCGAGAGGAAAGAAGTATTGCACTCTCTATAAGACTCAGTTTCACTTAGAGAATGATGAACTTAAAAAAGTAGAAGGCACCTCTATGGATTTGTGGCACAAGCGGCTTGGCCACATGAGCAAGAAAGGACTACAAACTCTCGCAAGGCAACAACTACTTCCATCCATTCAAGGTACAACACTATCCCACTGTGATCATTGCTTGATTGGGAAACAACATCGGGTTGCTTTTGTTAAAAAATATAACAAAAAGGAAACTGACATATTGGACTTAGCCTATTCGGATGTATACGGACCCATAAATGAAAAAACTTTTAGTGGTGCCTTATACTTTGTGACATTCATAGATAATGCATCTAGAAAGGTGTGGGTGTATGTCATAAAAACCAAAGATCAAGTCTTTAAAGTTTTCAAAGACTTTCATACCAAAGTTGAAAAGAGAAACCGAAAAGCTCTTGAAGTGTATTCACACTGATAATGGTGGTGAGTATACTTCAAGGATGTTTGAAGACTATTGTTCTTTTTATGGCATTAGACACCAAAAGACTGTTCCACACACACCGCAACATAATGAGATTGCAGAAAGGATGAACCACACAATTGTGAAAAGGATAAGGAGTATGCTATCCTTAGTTAAATTACCACAAATATTTTAGGGAGAAGTAGTGCGAACAGCCTGCTACTTGATAAACATATCCCCCTCATTTCCCTTGGATGAAGATATTTCTGAAAGAGTTTGGAGTGGAAATGATATTTCCTATTCTCACTTGCGGGTGTTCGGGTGCAAGGCATTTGTACATGTACCTAAGGAGAAAAGAACAAAGCTTGATGATAAAGCTATTCCATTCATCTTCCTAGGATATGGAAATGATAAATTTGGGTATAGGTTATGAGATCCTAAAAAATAAGAAAATTGTGAAGAGCAGGGATGTTGTTTTTTGTGAAGATAAAACACTTGTTGATTTTGAAAAAGAAGAGGAGCCACAAAACACTCATATCATCACAGATCCAATCTCCACACCAGTTGTTTTTCCTTCTCCCATACTAGAAAATAATGATTTTCAAGATGTGCAGGAAGAAGAAGAAATTGCAGGTTTCCCAGGTTTTGATCAGGGGGAGCATGAACATCCATAGCCACCATATATGGATCAGTCACAAGTACCTTAGTTGAGACGAACAGAGAGAGAACGACAACCCTCAACTAGATATCCTACTTCAGAGTATACTATAGTAATAGATGCAGGTGAACCGGAAAGTTTCCATGAAGCGCAAGTTCATGATGACCGTGCAAAGTGGAAGAAAGCTATGCAAGAGGAGATGGATTTTTTTGCATAAGAATCACACTTATGACTTGGTGGAGCTACCTAATAATAGAAAAGCCTTGAATAACAAATGGGTGTTCAAAATTAAGAATGAAGGAAATGGCCAAGTCAAGTACAAAGCTCGCCTCGTGGTGAAAGGTTTCAGTCAGAAGTAAGGTGTTGACTATCAAGAAATTTTTTATCCTATTGTAAAGATGTCTTCTATTCGGGTTATTCTTGGTCTTGTTGCTTCTCAAGACCTTGAAGTTGAGAAGTTAGATGTTAAGGCAACATTCCTTCATGGTGATTTGGCAGAAGAAATTTATATGGAACAGCCAGAGGGTTTCAAGGTAAATATCAAAGAACAATTGGTTTGCAAATTGAAGAAGAGCTTGTACGGACTCAAGTAGGCACCGCGACAATGATATAAAAGGTTTGATTCTTTTATGCTTGACCATGGGTACAAAAGAATATCTGCAGATCATTGTGTTTATGTCCAAAAGTTCTCGGATGATGATTTTATTATTCTCTCTATATATGTTGATGATATGCTTGTTGTTGGAAAAGATATGTCTAAAATTAATAGGTTGAAGAAAGAGCTGAACAAGTCCTTTGACATGAAGGACTTAGGAGCAGCACAACATATATTGGGAATGAAGATTTCTCGAGACAGAAGTGCGAGAAAGTTGTGTCTATCACAAAAAAGATACATTGAACATGTTCTGGAGAGGTTCAATAGGTTGAACTCTAAGCCAGTTAGCACACCGCTAGCAGCTCATTTTAAGCTAAGTACACAGCAAAGCCCTTCAAGTGAGAAGGAGAAGGAGGAGATGAAGAGCATTCCATTTGCCTCGGCCGTTGGAAGTTTGATGTACTCCATGGTTTGTACAAAACCCGACATAGCACATGAAGTTAGAGTGGTAAGTCGTTATCTTGTCAATCCTGGTAAAGAATATTGGGAAGCAGTAAAGTGGATCCTAAGATATCTTAGAGGAACCTCTAAATATTCTTTATATTTTGGAGATGGAAAACCTATCTTGGAAGGCTACATTGATTCTGATATGACAGGTGACTTGGACAAAAGAAAGTCCACATCAGGATACTTACTTACCTTTGCAGGGGGAGCCGTATCATGGCAATCAAAGCTACAAATGTGTACCACTCTATCCACCACAGAAGCTGAGTATATCGTTGCTATAGAAGCTAGCAAGGAGCTCTTGTGGATGAAGAATTTTCTGAAGGAGCTATCTCTCAAGCAAGAGAAGTACACTCTATACTGTGACAGTCAGAGCACCATCGCCTTGAGTAAAAATACTACCTATCACTCAAGGACAAACATGTTGAGGTACGCTTTCATTGGATCCGTGATGCTGGAGAATCGTCTTATGCATATTAAGAAGATTGACACAAGCCAAAATCTGTCTGACATGATGACGAAGCATCTACCAAAGGAGAAGTATGACTTCTGCCGAAGAAAGACAGGTATGACTACTGTTTGAAAACTTTCTCCTCATGAGGATGGAGGGGAAGATTGATGGGAATGGGGTCCATCCCTATGATGAATTAATATAGATTTAATCCATGGAGATTTTGTGATTGACTACATACATGCATTGATAGATTGTCTTTCTTCATGCATTGGGAAAAGGAAAGGCTAGTCTTTGGACTTCCTCATGTAATGAATGTGGTGTACCCAAGAGGCATATCCTCCCTATAAATAGAGGGGAGATTGTGAATGTTGAAAACAAGAAACAAGAAGCAAGAAGAAGAACTACATACAAATCTGTAATCCTCAAGTGAGTTTGAGAGAAAGTTGTAATCCTCAAGTGAGTTTGAGAGAAAGTGATCCTCAAGTTAAGTTATACCAACTTGAGAGAAGACCCTATGTAAGTTTTCATTTGATTATAGTAAAGACGGTGAAGAAGGGGTGGGTGAGGACGTAGGCTCAATTTGAGCTGAACCTCGGTAAATCTTATGTGTGCAATCTCTCTATTTCTCTTTGTATTTCTCTGTTTTTCTCTTCTATTTTTTGTTCTCATCTCATCACAAAGACAGAAAAGGTCTTATTGTACTGTTAATTTTCCAACAATATCTAAATACAAATTTTAAAAACTTTAGAATATATTCACATTGCTACAAACAAATATATTAGTGAAAGTTTTAAATTTTTTAGGATAATGTAAGTACTGACAAAATAAGTGAGGGCATATAAGTTCAACCTAGTTGAAACATCGAGTCTTAAGTGCAATTAAAAGATTTACAAGAGCAGGTTCGGATACGGAGAAGGAGAGGGTTGATACAACCAAATTGCTGTTACCTATGAATTGGTCAAGCTTTTTGAATACTGCATACTTACTTGAAAAAGGGCTTAATCGCACTTAAATTTTCTTTCAATCGAAACAAGTTCATGCTTGTGTATGCCATTTGTGAAGAAACATAAAAAGTTTACTCTTGTGAACTCTGGTTCGTGGGAAACTACAATAGTACTTGCAGTTAATTTTTTTAATCTTAAATGTTGTATCATCTGTAGATATTTAATTCCCATTAGTTGTAATTTTTTCATTGCATTAGTAAAAAGTGATCATTTTATAGATCGATAGATTAATTTTCAAATCCTTATGTTTTGCAATTTGTGAATAGACAACTATTTGATGAACTAGCTACCCAACAAAAAAAGACCACTAGATAGTTTTCATGAAAAAATATTTTCATCATTTGCTCGCAAATACTAGTGCGCTCAGGTATGGTTTAAAGAATAACAGTAAGTTAAAAGTTTAATTTTGTAGTTTATGTTTAATATGTTTATTATATATCTTTTGATAGGGCATCTCGTTCTGTTTTTACTTCAGAGAAATAGTTTATGCTTAATACTTCTCATCTCAAAATTTATTCCTTTACCCTGAAAAATTGATTGTTTGCTATCATTTTATGGATGACTGAATAACATCATTTTCCTAAATATTATATATTTTGAAAAAATAAATTATATTAATTAATAAAATTTAAATATTATGCTTTAATAATATGATTATAGATCAAGTAACTTTTCCTTCCTTAGCCCAAACGAAACTCAATTGCTATCCTTATCTCATTAATGTACGTTTGAATTGTATGTTTATGCTAACATACAATCTAGTTCTAAAATTTAACACAACGGAGTTTTTTTTAGGAAACTTCTCCAAGATTCTTGGGACTATGGGTATCCGACTCCTAACGTAGTTAAGGGGTACCACCCCAACGTTTTTTTAGGTTTGATGAGGAAACTTTTTTAAGATTCTTCAGACCACAGGTATCAAACACCCAATATGGCTAAGGGCACCTCCCAACACACATTGTCAGATATTCCATGAAATTAAATTTCTATGAGTGTTCTTTAGAAAAGTTGAACCTAAGACATTAGAGTACTACTCATAGGCATGTTACCGATGAAGGGAATTTTTAGATCTCACAAAAAAAACCACCAAACGCAGCAAATAAAATCACACAAGATTTAACGTGAAAAACCTTCAACAGGAAAAAACACGTGATCAAAATCAATCCACTATCACCTCCAAATTATAATCTTTTACATAGACAAAGACTGTCAAACTCTCACTCTCTCTTTCTCTCTACACTTCTTCTTCTTCTTTTTTCCTTTAGAAGGACATATATAGGGAAACCAAAATCCTATCTCTAGCCTAATTTCCTAATTAGAATAAGATTCAAACTCCTAATCATAATGGAACCCAAACTCCTAATCATGATAGATCTCTAACCCTATCTAATTCTCATGAAGTTCTACAAAGAATTAAAAACACTATACTAACTTGGAGTTTGAGTTGATACCCAACATATTCTCCATCGACGAAAAATCTCCAAGTTTCTCAATGTCTTCAGAAAAACTCACTCTCTTCATCTTGTTCTTCACCTCTCCCTTGTGGACAAGAGTCTGAGAAGAGTAATCTATACTATTAACAGATCGCCCATCTAAATAGCAAATATGGTTGCTATTCTTCCTCCTTTGCAAAATCAAATCACCATCTCTATACACATTGCACCACTCTCCTTCACCCACATACTTATACCCACGTGATGTCATCTCACTCAACGAAATTAAATTAGCACCACATGACGGCACATATCTCACATGATGAAGAATTTCGACCTTTCCAGTGTGAAGCTTGAGGCGAACACTTCCAACACCTTCAAACTTCATCTTCTCGTTGTTTCCAATAATCACTTCGTCAAATTCTTCATCTGTCTTCAATATGTTAAAATAATTTTTGTTGTTGCAAACATGCATAGAGACTGCAGAATTTAACACCCAAGTGTTACTCACATCAGTACCTGTACTTTGCATCAATAAAATCACATATTCATTACACACAACCACCAAAGAGTCCGTCTTCTTCCCATTTTCTTGAAGCTTCATCTGTCTAATAATCTTCAAATCATTACACATCTGGGAACATCTGAACTGAATGTGACCATTCTCTCAGCAATAATAGCACTCTTTTTCGCTGTCGTCTAGGGCCCGAGATTTTGACCTTCCTCGATAACTGTCACATATTCCCGTACTCCTCCCTCGATTAGAACCTTCAAAAACTAGTGCACTCTCACCACCATTAGATGTGCTCTCCTTTCCCATCATTCTTTCATTCTCACGTAGGAGTGCTGTCACATCGTCAAACTTCAAAGTCTGTTTCCCTACAATTATCATATGAACTAACGACTTGTACGACTTCGGCAAGAAAGATAATAGGAGTAGCGCCTGCTCTTCTTCTTTAATCTCCTTATCAATATTCATAAGTTGGAAAACTAGTTGATTAAAGGCATTGATGTGGTCTTGAATTACAATACCTTCTTCCATCTTCAACGAATAAAGCTCCATCCTCAAACACAATCGGTCATCGACTTCGACGCATAAATCCCCTCGAGCCTTTCCCACAGCCATCTTGGTGTGGTCTCTTGTATAACATTGTACTTGATCTCGGGGGTGAGTGCCAAACGAATTGTGCTAACCGCCATCTTTTGCATAGAAATCCATTCAACATCCTTCAATCCTTCAGGTTTCTTATCCTCTAAAGCTTGATCAATATCCTGCTGCATAAGAATATCTTGAACCGTGCACTGTCATATTGCAAAATTTATCTTGCTATTGAATAGCGGAATATCAAAATTTGGACCTGAAGAAGTCATCATCCTCTAACCGTAATTAAAATTCAAATCAGTCACTATAAAAATTAAATTTGATAAAACTAACATAAAAAACGAACTCAGTATGTCGAAAAACCTTAGGAACGACTCTTGGATCACCAAAATCCACCTCCAAATCCTCGATCAAAAGACAAATCAACCTCAACCGTCGGATTAGTGTGAACAGTACCCGCTACAATATTCCCGCTACGGTGCCGTCACTATAGTAATTTTTTTTCTCGATGTCGACACCGCACTTCGACCGCTGACGCCTTCACGAATTGCGCACCGATCAAACTTCTACGAACCGTCGAACCCTACTCTGATACTACTTAAAGGGAATTTTTAAATCTCACAAGGGGGGGGGGGGGGGGGCCCAAAAAAAAACCCACCAAACTCAACAAATAAAATCACACAAGATTTAACGTGAAAAACCCTCAACAGGAAAAAACCACGGGATCAAAATCAATCCACTATCACCTCCAAATTATAATTTTTTGCACGGACAAAGACTGTCAAACCCTCACTCTCTCTTTCTCTCTGCACTTCTTCTTCTTCTTTTTCCTCTAACAATAAAAGGACATATATAGGGAAACCAAAATCCTATCTCTAGCCTAACTTCCTAATTAGAATAAGATTCAAACTCCTAATCATAATGAAACCCAAACTCCTAATCATGATAGATCTCTAACCCTATCTAATTCTCACGAAGTTCTACAAAGAATTAAAAACACTATACTAACTTGGAGTTTGAGTTGATACCCAACAACCGATGCGTCTAGACCCTCTTGGGTAACACAACAGAATTTTAGTGAATAAAGAGTATAATCATCTCATAAATTGTCTTTATCTAATCTTAGCAATTTAGGATTTTTTATGAAATTAAATATTAGTCTTTTTTATTTTCAGTTTTTTTAATATTTTGTCTCCAAATCTAATATTTTAATTTTCAAGGCTGTGTTGGATTATGTTTAGCTGTATGAACAAGAAAAATGATATTCTGGTCATGTAACATACGCTTAATGAACAAACAATAACTCTACTAACATTTTACTAGTTTAAAAAAAATTGTGATTGTGTTTCTATAATTTTCAACTATAAGAAGTATATGTAAAAGACAAGATGAGAAAAATATACTTATTATCATGTTAAAGTCTTGAAGGAGATAAATGTAATTTATTCGTCAACTTTAAAAGACTAGTTTTAGTGTTTTATTACAAAAAACACTCAAGTCAACATTCATTTACAAAATTAACCAACTTTTTATCAGTTTGTTGTTTTAAGATAATTTTGATTTGCAAATTCTTAGTGCTGATGTAAAATAAGATTACAAATAAGAAATTTTCTCAAATCACCTTGCATGCAGGTAAAAGTATTCACAACCTTTTGAAGGTGCAATTGAGAAGTTGAAACAATCCCTGCACTCTCCTCTTCAAGGGCTGCGAGCATCTTGCTTGCGTGCAGGGTTGTTTGAGGAGAACAATACTTTATGTTAAGCATAGTCGATCACATCAAAGAGAATTTAAAAAATCCAAAAACTAAGAAAATTGATAGGATTTTGTAAATAAATGTTTAGTGGATCAAATTTTATAATTAAAATTTAAAAGTGTTTTTTAAAAAGAGTTTTTTGTATATATACCCCTCAAATCCTCCATATTTGCAAACAAATTTTTATTTTTGCAAAATAACCCTCCAAATCTTTATTTTTTGCAAAATTATCTCCCGATACTCTTACATTGATTTTTTCCCTACCCTATTTCACTTAACAATTTTAGTTTTTAAAACATGAACTTGTTGCAAACTTACTGGAAATTATTAGAATTTTAATATTACTTTGTGTAAAAATCAACATTCTTAAGTTGGAGCAGTAGAGAGATCTAATATGCCAGTTTTGAAGGGTAATTTCCAAATATCAAGATTTATAGGTAATTTCCAAACATTGAATATGTAAGGGGTATATATGCAAAAATCTCTTTAAAAAACATCTATTTACCCTTTAAAAGAGGGAGTTCATGAAAAACTTTACCCTCCTCAAAATAAACTTCCATCAAATTTTAATTACCAAACATATCCTGAATTCATAAACCAATTTATACTTTCATCGGTTACGCCTCTATTCCTCCCCCTTTCAATTCATCGGTTACGTCCTCATTCTTTCAATTCTTCGATTACCTCGTCTCCTACGATCTTCCGTTACCTCCACCAGCTTTGAAATATGATTTCTCAGTTCTTCTCCGCTATTATCAACGCTTTCCCTCAGCCATCATCAACACTTCACCGTATCGTCCGTTCTTCAAAAGTTTTTGGGAATTGGTTAGAATATTTGCTTCATTTTGGTTTAATTTTAAAGAATCATTTCATTGAATTTGTTTATAATTCGCTATCATCTAATTTTTTTCTAATTCGATAATAGGTCAATTTTTTTCCGAATTAGGGCTTGCTTCAAGTGTTCCAATTGATCCTGTGTCAATTTTATCAGGTTATCAGGTAAAAATTCTCTTTTTATTTTTAATTTTTCTTTGATTATTTTAGGAACTGCGATTATTAGAGATTTGAAGGTCGGTTATTAAATTAATGCAAAGGGTTTAACTTATGGAATAAATTCTCCAAGGGCATTCCTTTTTCTCTACAATATTTTGTTGTTTTAGGTTTCTCTGGTTTGAATGATTAATTGGAACCTCCTTCAGTTTTTTTAATTAGTAGCCTTTTAGTTTGCTTATAATTGATGAAAGTCGTGGCTTTGTGATGTTAGAGATGCGTATGTTGTGAATTCTCTTAGTTTGACCTAGAGTCTGAAATTGCTATTTTGTAGAATTTCTTAGTGGAATTCAGTCGAGGATTGTTTGCCTTGCTGCTCTCTTCTAGGTTGTGCTTGTGTGATTTATGGTCATTAGCATTTGGCACCGACGTCTTTAGCATATGATATGTATTGATGAACTATAATGTGTATATTTGCTTTTTTGAATTAGAAGTGCAAACATACAAGCTTTTTCCTAGATCACCTTTTTCTTTTCAGCTCCTTCTGCTTCAAAAACATTATCATTATTTTGCATATATCTGTAATTTAATCCTAATTACTTAATTAGGTACCTGAAGTCAGAGATTGTTCAGTCTTTTTCCTAAGGAAAATTTATCAATTCCATAAAAGTAGTAGACATGTGAATGAAGAAAATAGAATTAATGGTAAGGGTAAAGAAATAGTTACCCTGTTAAGGATCAGGGTGTTTGCTTCTGCTTTATGATTAGACCAATCTAAAATTTCATCCTTCACGCTCATCAACACTCATGGAGCTTTGTCATAAGGCCAGTTATGAAATAGGATCACCAACGTTAAACCCGGGAAGTGCATGGATTTCAGGATACTAAAAACAGATACCATTTCAAACTCAAAAAGAAAATTTCTTGTTTCGACTTATAGTCAAGGAAACAGACTGTAAATGCATATCAAAACTTTCTGATGCATGCATCTAATAATATTTGAAGCCTTTTAAAGCATTCTCTATAGAACAATATATCATATCTTCTGGGATGAGTAAAGTTCAAGGAGACAGACTGTAAATGCATATCAAAACAGAACTTTAAACATATGTCTGATGCATACATCTAATCAGATTCAAAGCTTTTCAAAACATTCTCTATAGACTAAACCTGCTCTGCCACTAAGGATGGTGCAGTTACGTACTCATACAAATTAGTATACGTAAACAATAAACAATACCAACATTGAACTAAGAAGGATTTGGAAATGAGTAGTGATATAATTGTGAAAATCTTTTGATATATTCATATATCACTATGTAGTACCCTTTGAGTAGGGATGGTCATGAATAACCTACTTGTGGTCAGTTATAAATTATAATAAAACCACTATTTACCAACTTGGTCATAAATGCAACATTCTCATGTTCCTGTAAAGCTTTTTAAGTGTAAAATTCAGTTCACGACCTATATGTGAATCGCTATTAGCGAAGATAACTCAGATCTTTAGAAAGGTCTCAAGTTGAAGAATGATAAATAAAACTGAACCCAAAGCCTTGGTTGTAGGCAATTTTTGGAAAGTGTGACTTATGCAAGATTTTGAATAGGCCTTTGTATTATGCAGTTATCTTTTACATGTTATTACATATCAAGAGAATTTTCAATTGTTCTTAGCAACATGCATAAATGTAAGTTATCTTCCTCACATCTAAGCTTGGAAATTCTATAAGAATACTCTTCTATCAAAATGTGCAAATTGTCTTTCCGTCTCAAACTAATTGTGTTGTGCATTCTTCTACATTTTAATCAGACTGGTGTAATCTTAAGAATAGTGCCATCAGTATTATCTCTGTTTTGGCTTTCTTTTATGGAAGAGATGACACTACACCGTCTAAATGGTTACAGGATGGGTTAATTTAGTACTTGCTTTAAGGTAATTGAGTATGACATTTTTGGAATTGGCTTGGAAAGAAGTAGTTAAAGTTATCACTAGGAATATTCAAAAACCAGGAAAGCCTTTTCACCTATTTCAAAGAATATAGGAGTTCTCCTAAATGACTGTCAGACTATGAAACTAAAAATCTACAAGGAAAACACAAGACTACATATGACATAAAAAAAACAAGAACACAACATATGCTAGCTGGTGAAGTGATGATGGCGAAAAATTACTTGACTGACCCATTCTTTGTTAGTAAAAAACTAAACAATCTATCTTTTTTTAAACTATCTTTGTTACCTAGATAAGAGTAAAATAATTCTCAGTTCTACTTTACTTTAGTTTGTTTCTGCTATATCTAAATTTGTTTTGTTTTATTTATCATCTTGCTTATTTATCATGCTGCTAGAATAAGCAAAAGCAATAACCTTAAAAATAAAGGTTATAAACTTTGATAAAAAGAGAAAATGGAATTAATAATCTTCGAGTTAAATACAACCATCCAACTGCCATATGAGTATGGTACCTTATCAATAGCATTTTGATAACTTTGCCAAAGTGTATTTAATACCGCTTCTTCGCCGGTATCACTGACAAAAAGCAAAGAATAGAAAGATGTTAAGAGAATCAAACTCTCAACCACAAATTTAAGAAGGAATATCATAACAGGTTCTCTCACAATTCATCATGTTAAGAAAAGAAAGTAAATTAGTTAAACTATAACTATGATTGAGTTCAGATGTGATCCTAATTAAAAAGTTTACAACCTATTCTGAAGAAGGGTTATTTTAAATAATCTGTTTGGATTATGAAAGACTCATAATTTGGACAGTGTTACTTCAGATAAGCCTTATAAATCATGAAGTGTGAGTGTTTTTTAGGATCAAGAAAAAAAATAAGCACTTCTGAAATATGTTGATGGTCATGAACATGATGATTATTCCTACATTTAGGATACACCACACATGTATGGAAAGGAAAATGCTTGATTTATTTTATTTTCTGCTCTTTTCCCGCATAGGAAAAGCTAAGCAATAGCCCTTGATGGTGGCTACTCCTTAGTTTAACTACTCCAAATATTAGATTCTGTCATTTTCTGGAGCTCACGCTGTTATGACAGTCCAAATTTATAAATGCATGAATACATATAGGCAAGATCAAGCATTAGTATTTACAGTTTACCAAGCTGTTACCAACAACATTACTCTCTTTTTAACCTTGTTAACAACTTTAGAGTAATCAAACATGTACAACTATGTTGTCATATATTCTCAATTAATACAACAAAAATATACAAACAAATAAGTGAAACTACTGTTGACCAATTTAAATTTTCGTATTAGCATCATCTACCTACATGGCTTTCTAACTATAGATATACCTAAAGCACTCAAAATTAGCTTCTTCTATTATGCGGACATTCTTTCATAATGAATTTCATGTGGATCATGCACCTATATACCTAATCACACAATTGATTGTCTATTCCATTTCTTAGACCTGATCTCTTACCAATGAACTCAACACAATCCGCCAAATAAACCAAGCAACCAAAACTTTAATGGCTATATATCATTCTAAGTATCCTGATTACACAACTAAACCATTTTGCCTCTCTCATTCTAAAGAGGTGACCCATTATTTTTATTCTCAAAATAAAATGGCGATATTTGATTCTTTTCTTTATTCTTAAAAATATTGATGAGTCATTTCTTGATAATGAGAATTATGGACTACAAAATAACCATTTATGACACAAATAATGAAGTGAGTGACGATATGACAACCTTTATTTACCCATTATTGTTGATATCGAGTTGGAAGGTATTGCTTAAATTAAAATTTAATCGCATTGATGAGTTGTAGTTATAGAAAATGTTATCTTACTCATAAACATTATTTGCTAGGCTTTGCATCTTTCATTAATTTAGAGTCAAGCTCCATGGAAAGTCCCGTTGTGATGGTTAGAATCCTTGGAAAAATAACAAACGCAGCAACAATGTTTGAAAGCCGGTGCCTAGGCCCACCTAGGTTCCTGTCTATAAATTTGTCATGTCTCATACCCGTACCCGTACCACCACCTTTACCCGTACCCATGCGACTTAGGTGTAATGTTATGAGAAAGTTACGATGATCTTGTGGATATACACTAAAAGATAAGATAAAATGAGAGAAATCAATTGAGATGGTTATATTCAACAAAGACCACTAATGACCATAGTTAGGAGAAATCAATTGAGATTCACATGATATTGTAATATGTTAGATTACATATTACAATATCATAGTTAGGAGAAATCAATTGAGAGAAATAAATTGAGATGGTTATATTCAACAAAGACCACTAATAACCAAGTTAATTTTTATGAGATTTTTTTGTAATTTTCATACTTTCCATATGTTTATTTGAATTTTTTGATTTTTAGGGCTATTCATAATTTATTCTATTCATATTGCACTAAATGTAATTTGCATTTCAGCTCCTTCATCCTGTGTCATTGATGCTTAACCGTTTCAAAATTTACATACATCTTTCTTTCCAAAGAATTTCCTCTTAGTTGAGTTAAGGAGGAATTTTCATAGTAGGATTTCTCTCTATTGAATAAATTTAATGTTTTGTAAAAGTTTATTTTTCTTTACTGGATGCTTATTTTTTTATTACTTTACGAACAAGGCCGGCGCTTGTAAGAGACTATTATGATGTACTGTGAGTGAGTAAGAATGCAACTGATTCAGAAATTAAGAAAGCTTATTATGCAGTAAGCTTCATGTCCCTTTGCTGTATTTCTCCCATGATTATTTTTGCTTTTTATGTATAATTTTCTGCAGAATTGAGTTATCATTTTTGGTTGACCTGTTTTATGTTGTTTTTATTCATCTCCTTAGATAGATTGATGCATATAGTTTGATTTTCACTCTAAATTGCGTATTTTCGACGTTTAAACAATGATTATCTAACTAAAATCATGATTCATGAAGCGTCAAATATACATGTCAAGTGGAAAATGAAAATTTGTTACTATATCGCTACCATTTTCTCAGGTTGTGATGTCATTTCGTTTAGGATCATACATTGTCTTTGTTATGTGTTAGATTCCTATATGAAAACATGTTGTATTAGTAGACTTTGTTTTCCTTGGTCTTTTTACGTAAGTCATAAGTCAGTAAGTTAACTGTTGTTATTCAGAGCATTGTTAGAGTAAAATTTTATGCAATAAGCTTTGACTCTATAACCTCTTACTATTATGCTATTGGTTTACATTTGTAAATTTTCATATTTCCGATTAATTTCTGAATCGAGAGGTACTTGAACTTGATCTTATTACATTCATGACACTATTAGCAATATTGATATAATCTATTGTGGTTGCTTTTTTTTTTGAACTGTTTTACTACTGTCGTCGATTTTGACTTAGCCCGCACTTGTATTGCATTTCGTATTAAACTTTGGCCTTCATTTTCTGGTACTGATGAAGATTCTTGATGACTTAAATACCAATGTAGATAGTCTGGATGATCTTGAAAGGCAGCTTCAAGAACTCTTTGTTGAAATCAAAACTATGCTTGCAATGGGGAACAAAAATGATGCCATATGTCTACTCCAAGCGAATTATAAGATGGCTAAAGAACAGGTGATTTGTGGTTCCAAAGGCATAAAGCAAGCTGCTCTCTTGGACATTCTGGCCTTGGGATACATGGGAGCTGGTGAAGTTTCAAAGCTCGAGCGCGTACTGCATATGGTAATTTGTTTTTCCTCCATTAATTCATGATTCGGTCTCATATACTTTGTCCAGAGCAGTATGTGCAATTTCAGAAACAACGCATTAATATGCTGGAAAGTTAACGCATAATGAAGCAATGACATCATATATAATGATGGCTGGGAGGACGTAATACTCTCCTCATGAAGTGGCAAAGCATTGTGTACCTGCAATTCCTACAAAGAGGTACATGTCAAATCTTATTCATTTATAAAGAAAAGAGGCACGTCATATCATCCATAGCATTTATGACAGTTAACAAACTTATTTCAAGCTGCAGGATATCTATCAACTTCTAAATTATGACAAGCTGTAATTCATGTTGTATTGCTCGATGCAAATACTGTCTATGTTGTAACATCAGGAACTGAGGCATCTATAAAATTAGACATTGTTGTTCTTGAGGGTGATTTCAACAATGAAGATGAAGATGGCTGGACAAAGGAAGAGTTTGAAAGCCATGTAGTCAAAGAACGAGAATGAAAGAGGACACTGTTGATTGGGGATTTGCAGGTATCACTTAAAGAAGGTGTTGGTACCCTAGGAGACCTAATATTTACCGACATATCTAGCTGAATATGTAGTAGAAAATTTAGGCTTGGTCTGAAGGTTGCTTCAGGCTTCTGTGAGGGAATTTGCGTTCAAGAGGCAAAAAAAGGAAGCTTTTAACGTCAAAGATAACAGAGGGGAATGTGCGTTTGCTGCATGTTTATTTACAGTTCTCCATTATAGTTCCCTCAAAAATTGTCTTTTAAAAACTTCTTTCCTTTTAACTTTTTACAGTATACAAGAAACACTACAAACCTGCTCTAAAGGATGAGGTCTGGCGATTGGAAAAAAAATCATAAAGCAATACATTTCAATATTATAAAGTCTTATGTTTTGCAAGATAATTCTGTAATAAAATTTCTGTTCCATGCAGAAATGACCTGCCCTAGATGAAACCCTTGATGTCTCTTATGACTCAGGAAACTTATGTTGTCATATACTTCTTCTAGCATAACAAGTCACAGAAAGAGAAGAGGGGGAAAAATTATATTACTAATGGTTCATTTATTTTTCTTTTTATTTTTTGTTCCTGTTTGTTTAAATTATTAATTTTTAATAATATCATTAATGCTGAATTCTCTTGTATCTTCAGCATTGGACAAAATTCCTCATTCATTCTGGGTCTAAAAAGGATCAATATCATCTGATAAATTGTGTCAGGGGTCAATTTGAATCTTCCACACCTAGCATGTATGTTCATTTCACTAAGCTATGGAGATCAATACTTGAACCATTCATTTTAGTTACTTCAAGCTGTTGCTTCTCTTTTAGGTTTTTCCTCAATGTATCTTCAATTAAAAGAGGAGTTCCTGGCAGGACAAGAGGACCAATTATCTTTGCAATCAACTCATCAAAAATTAATATTAATGGGTTCGAACAACTTTAACAATCAATACATCATGCAATTGGAGCAAAATGTCTGCACTATCACTGACATGCTAGATTTTTTATTACGACATAAGAGATGAAACAGAGTAGAGTTTGAAAACCATGAGAGCTAGCATGTTAAGTTGCAGTTGAGACATGGTTATGGTTAATTCGTTGCTATTAGATAAATCATTATGTTCCATGATCTAAGTGAAATCAGATTACAAAAATTAGTCTCATGGGTATTTACAATTACAATGCAAACACAAGCAAACTGATATTTTTCCATAGCTTCTGTAATTTGAATTCAAAAACGATGCTTCATGCTCATTTGTCACATAACATAAAGAATTTTCATGAGAAGATGCTACTGCATATTTTTCCATCGAACCTAGCAGAGATGTTTTTCCAAATCTCCATGGTTCCAAAATATGAGCATTTGTGAGCATAATCCCATAGCTGCTGAGTACTACACCAGCAGCCCAAGCACCCTCACCCACTGTAACAAGAGCAATTGACGGAATAGGCTTTTCTAATAAGGACTCCCAGGGAGATAAATCTTCGACATGACTCCCTACTTTATTTGAGGCATATACTGATGCTTTCTGTACCCTATTGATGCTCTAGTCGATTCTTTGAGATTGCTTCTGTAGTTTATTACTTCTGGCAGTTGCTATAGCATCCCATGGTATAACAAGCAGTTATACAGACTTTTATAATGCACCCTGATTCAAAATAAAGGAAATTGAAAAGGCATGGAGAAATAGTTGTTACCTGGATCTGAGCAATACCTCCTCTTTGCCTACAGTTATAGTATCATTGCTTTTAATCTGTGATAAGATTATAATAAGAAACTTTTTGGAGCACAATCTGACAGAAATCTACAGGAAATATCAATTAAAACAGTAATTTTATCTGCAATTGATTTTATCAATGATAGAACTGTCGTTTTAAGAGTATGGTTTTTTGGTTCTTAGCCTTCTCAAAAATAGTTGCTCTATACTATCTTCAAAATTTTTTAGAATCTTGCAATGTACTTTGATTCAATGAATTTCATAAACATGTAATCAAAAAATCTCACGCTCCTAATAGGTATAAGTAGCTTACCACTAAAAAGAAATTTGGAACCATTAAAGCTCAAAATATCAAATAATAATGAGAAATATTTATTATGTCTACTGTTTGTTGTATAACTATTAATTGTTTTGAGGAGATAGAAATAAGTAAGACTAAAGTTAAAAAATCGATTCTACTATTTTAGTAACCTTTATATTGGATGATTATGATTAAATAGGTCATCTATTGTCATCTGTATAGAGTTAGCATTGGTTGATTAAAACTAAATTGTATACCTAATAAAAAAAATTTATAAAATAATTCATTATTTTCTATTGTTAAGGATGCAAACAATCTATTTATCAAACAATTGATACATAAATATAATTTTATTATTCAATCCATTTGAATTTTTAAATTCTATCCATATGTTTGATACATAGTTTAAATTAAATAAATTTTAATGAAATGAATAAATACTAAATTAATAAATTAAAAAAATTTACCACGTGCATTGCACGTGCAATCCTACTATCTAAAAACCTCCGTCTTTACCTCGAAGGACCCGTTTTATCCGCGTCTTCATACCCGACCCGCACCCGCAATCGATTTCTTTGCTGCTTTGTAGGGTTTTCGCCCGCATCGCTCAAGTTGTCGTCTTCGAGCTCTCATCCAATCTCCGTCTCTTCGCCGATTCAAGATCTTAAAGAGATGGGTTACACAAAGGCTCAGCTGCTAGATCGCCTCAGGGTCAGTCAATTATTCTTCACATCTCAATTTGATACCTTTTTGACCCCTTAATTTGAATCTGTTGTGCTTACGACTGAAAAGACGCATTTTTTTTTGGTTCATTTCAAAGTTAATTTATTAAATTAATATTTTTTTTGTAAGAATGCGCTGGTTCTTTAAGTAATCCATCATCGTCTTTGGTGTTAAGAGATTGTAATTTATCTTATAATATCACGAGATTAGTTGGCTTGGGACATTTCGAACTGGGAACCAAAAGAGTGAAGGAAAAAAAAAATGCAGTTAGTAATTTAGTCTCAATACTAGCGTTGATTGGGTTTTTCTAAGTTGTGACTTAGAATGAGGTTTATTGGTTTAGTTATATATTGGAATAAGATTCTTATATTGATTAGTTTTTAATCAGAGCCTTGAAAGTCGAATCGTAATGGCTGATATGCATCACTTTTTGCTGAGGTTTGAATCATGTTTGAGCTATTTCTACCGATATTTTTTTTTCTTTAACTCTGTAATGTAATAATCACCAGACCTTTTGGTCATTAAATCTGCCAGAAGAGGGGGAAAACAACCACAAATTCACACGTAGCGGTCTAGGGAATCTAGTGGCTTGATATTTATATGTCAACACATTGTTGCCTGGATGCTAAGACTCATATGGATTTTTGGTGCGCATATTGAATCATGAAAGGATGTGTAAGAAAAGAGTAGGATTTCTAATCATTGCTAGGGAACAATGGGTTGTCTATAGAAATGATAGGATTGCCACTTATAGGATTATACGCCTTGGACCATTTAATTTGTTGCAACTCATGGGGCCCACATTTCATTTCTCTTTGCAATTCATTATTTTTTGGATCGGAATTTGAGGACTTCTCAGGGAAGTTGATCTAAGACCACTCTTTCATCAGATGGAGCTGGAGAGATGGAGTTGAGAATATGATTCAAGATCAATCTAATGTTAACCTTCATTAGCCTATCTAAAATATTTAAATTTTAACAAGAGAGTCCCATGCTGTAAAACCTTAATGTGGTGCTGATGTGCCTCTTTTTTGTCAAAAGATTCTCACAAATATTCAATGAGCAGAACCTCCAAATTTCTCCATGCAAGAAAGACTCTTAATAGAGTTTTGCTTGCTATGAAAATGACAAGAATTTAGAGTTTTAAAAATCGTAATTGAGATTTAATTGGTGGAATCTTGACCACTAGTAACTAAATACGATAAAACACATCCGTATGCTGTTTATTCTCATACATGTGAAATCTTTGAATTGCCAACTACTACAACAACAGCAACAAAGCCTGCATCCCATATTTTTTATTACTACGTATCTATGTTGCATGGGTATTCCTATTTGGAGCCGTATCCGTGTTGTACCCTTGCTGACACCAAAACTCTAGTAAACACTCCTTGGATATTTTTATATACTTATTCAAATTTGTTCTTAATTACATTATACTTGTTTTAATTTAAAACACTCATCACATACTTCTTGGACTGTTGGACACATATGCTACACTTCACATGCAATTCTTGAAACTTGTTTGACATAGGTTGTCATTCAGCCCGTACCTTGCTCAAAACTATGATTGTAAAGGGTCTTTTTGATGTCTAGTTAAACAACAAGCAATTTTCTAATACATAGATTTTTATTGTAAAAAACATATAAGTGTTATGGGAAATTTATTTCATAGGTTGTCATTCAGCCCGTACCTTGCTCAAAACTATGATTGTAAAGGGTCTTTTTGATGTCTAGTTAAACAACAAGCAATTTTCCAATACCTAGATTTATATTGTAAAAAAAACATATAAATGTTATGGGAATTTTATTTCATAGGACGTGAAATGAAAAAATAATATTGACCTCATATAAATGTGTGTGTGCGTGTGTATTTCATAGGACGTGATATGAAAAAAATAATATTGACCTCATATATATGTGTGTGTGTGTGTGTGTGGGTGGGTGGGTGGGTGTGGGCGCGTGTGCGTGTTCCCATATGTAGCCGTGTGTGTGTGTGCGTGTGTGTGTGTGCGCGCACACGTATGTAGCCGTGTTCCCATATCCTACCATTTACAAATTTCCGTGTCCTGTTCCACTACCTGTGTAACTTGGCTAAATATCCTTTATTCTCATTACTTACTTGACTGGACTGGCATATAATCACCTTGTGGAAAACAAGTATATGCTTCGGAGCTTTAATTGGGTACCAATTCTGTCTGTAGTGACTAGTTGTGATATTTATTGTCATATGAGTACCACATTAATATATCATGAAAGGGCTGATACATGATAAACTGACAGTGATGGTGTTTTACTTACCCGTACTACTTGATCTTTGTCTTTAAATGATATCCATGGCTCATTATTTCTCTTAAACCGGTAGTAATTTGGGCATTATTGCTTTTATAAAGAAAATAGAAGATAAGAGAATCTGGCCTTTATTAAGCATCTATATAGTATTATGCTTGAATTCCATGGGTTGTATGTTTTGACTTTTCTTCTACGTTAGATGATTACTTCTACCGGAAACCATATCTGTACCTAACATCTATACATACCTATACACTTCACTAGACACTCCTCGAAGATATGCATACATTTATTCAGACACGTACGCAATTATTATTACATGTTTTAGTTTACAGCACACATCACACACTTCTTGGACGTATATTCTGCCCTTCACATCCACTTCGCGAAATTCATTGGAAATAATTCATGTTTGCTTACCTAGCCCATGTGCAGCTCAGAACCATGTTTAAATGGTTGTTTGGGTGTCTAGTTCAAAAACGAGTAGTTTCCCGTAAACAATGAATGCTCTTGTAGGAATTTTAACCGTCATAACATTTAAAGAAAAACAATATTGAGCTCTTGTAAATTATTAATAGGTTGCCAAATCCCCGTACCCTATTTTTTTTTACAAATTTTCTGTGTCTCGTACCTGTCTCCATGCAACATAGCTTCTCTTCAACTGACTTTCAGTTATGATGCACAGGAACTTCAAATTGATTTTGATTGCTATGATCACGCTGCTGTGCTGACTGTCGAAGCTGCGGTTAGTAGATGAGAATTCTCTCTTTTGGGTTATAGTTCAGTCAATTGATGAAGTCCCCTCAAAACTTTTTTAGGGAAAGCATGTTGGGCATTTGGGAGGCGCATTTTGTAAAAACTTGTTGTTAAAGGTAATGTTGTTTCTTTTGCCCTGAAACAAGCTTTTCCTCTTTAAGATATGACATATGCTATATTGATCTGTGCTTAAAACCACGAACATAGTAACATAGGAATATTTTTGCAGGACAAGAAACATAGATTTTACGTGGTCTCCGCTTTGGCTGGCACTAATATCGATTTAAAAGGTACATTTCATTGCTTATTGCATCACTTCATTATCATATATGCATACACACACACGAGCTAGACCTTTCGTTGATGAAGTTCTCAGAATAAGGTCACTGAGAAATGTATGATGGATGAACTTGTGGATGACCCACGCAACCTATGTTAATCTACTCATCGAAATTAATCTATGAGAGTATATGATGGGTGGACTTGTGGATGACCCACACAACCTATATTAATCTACTCATCGAAATTTATCTATGAGAGATCACATTTACTGCCTAATTCACATTCGTCTTGGTTCAGATCATTGGAAAACCATATCCAGCTCTTCTGTGGCTTTGTTTTTTCCCCAACCCATCTTCCTAAAATATACCCCACGCATGGCAACTAATCTATACACCTCTCATCATAGCTTCTATGACTATTCATCCTACAGAATATGCTAAGGAATCCTACATAATACGGAAACTAACCTATACACCTCTCACTAAACGTGCATAGCAGTGGTATCAGACCTATTTGTCTGAAATCAGTGAGAAATATTTGATTTTGTGGTTAAGTTTCCAAGCTGGGATTTTATGGATTTTGGTCGCAGGCTATAAAAAGAGAATTTTGGGGTGCCAAAGTAGAGTTTTCAGAAACTAACCATGCTTTAGACAGGATCTACAAAAATCCACCCTTATGGAGTTCCTTGAACTCCATTTTGATGCAGAATAGAGTTAGCCAAATACCTCTTGAAGTTGCAAGGGTATAACTAAATTAACGTAGGGTTTGACTAGCTGTTGCCAACCAATCACTGAAGTTACTAAATCTATTTTAGGAAATGGTGATTTCTAGATATAAGTGCTGGTATCATTTGAATCTAAATAAAGCTGGGATTTCACCAAATTGGTATAGAAATAGACTAAGAGGTTTGGGAACCTTTTTCTAATTTGCAACCTGTTATGGTTTTATACGGCTAAAATTATATATTTCTTGCAAACTTGTGAAGGTGAGATAAGTTTTGAAACTACTCATACGGTTATATTACTTTTGATGTGTTGAACAATATGAATGATGCTGGTCATCCGTGGGATAACTCATAATGAAATTTTCATGGAATGTCTTGTGTCGGAGATATCTCAGGATACATACACAATTGCAATTACACACATAAATATAAATTAAGATTTCATTCTTACATCTGCTATGTGACACATGTTACTGATTTGCTGATACCCTTTCTTTACCTTTTTGGTGTCGGTAAGTGGATCTTATATGTCCATACTTTCAAATGATCAGTTTTATCACAACGTCTTGGTTTGGGAAAAGGAGGTTTGCGGATGGCTCCTGAAGAAGCTCTTCAAGAGCTACTCCAGGTTAATATTTCTGGATTAATTTCGCCTTATTTATTTTCTGGCTGTAATGAGATTTATTATCAGCTGTTCAATATCTTGCACATGTGCAGTAGAATAAAACATAGTCATTCTTACTAACGTATATTTGCAAATAGATGGGTGGGATTCTGTACATAAACACCATCAAAATAATCATTTTCAAGTATTTCATATTTGTTACTGATGTTTATTTTTTTTTAAAATAGATGGGCGGGAGCTCCATATATGAACACTAATAAAATCATCGTTTTCTAGTATTTCAAATTTTATATTACTTCTAAAACTTGATTAGTGTTATGTCACTTGCCTACTTCATCTGCATAATGTTGTTCTTACAGATGTCTAAGCACAAATATAGCCCTTTACTTAAATAACTTACATTATGGAGGTTAGGTTCCATGGAAACTGGCTTTAGTTTTCTTGGTTGACTTTTACTTTTGCATTTATAATTTTGCTTGTTCCAAACTATGGGGAACCTTCAAATTTTGACACTGTACCTTGCAATCCTTCTCAACTTACTGTAATTCACTTGTTTTGAGTTTCATTAGCATGTTCATGTGCAATTTTCCACTTTCCCAACTTGTGAAGCAATTCAAGTTTTGATGCTATACTCTCACCTCCCTTTTCAGTATTTACATTTCCTTTGTGCTTTTCCGATAAGCTTTCTTAATCCATTGATATCTGATTGCACAATCCATGATATCTGATTGCACAATCCATTCGAAGCGACTAAGCTCATATCATTTCATGAATAATTAGTTGCCATGCCAACATAGTAAATAGGTGTAGTATTGGATCATTAAAATACCCCACATTAGCATTTGATTCAATTTTATGTTCTTAATAGTAAAGTTCAACCTTTGTTTTGGTCGTGTTTGCTAGATTCTGGTTATGTGCACCATAAAATTTCAACCTTTGTTTTGGTCGTGTTTGCTAGATTCTGGTTATGTGCACCATTATTGGTTCTTTGAGATATTTTATTTGCCTCTGTTAGTTTATCATTGGGGGATTGTGATAGAGACTAGAAAGAGGAAAATGTTACTCACAAGAAAACTAGATAAACAAAAGGTTCAGATAAAGTTCAACTCATCTTCTAAACTGTCAACCATGGATGCCGTGGTGTCTATTTGAAGTTAAGGACGACGTGGCCTAAAATTCCAGTCTAATATAAACATTAGTGTATAGGCCTTTATATGTATGGCTTACATTCAAATAAACTATCTAAACAACTTCAAACCAAAATGGAGCTCTATCTAAATTCGTACTTGACCTAATCTTAACAGCTTGTGACTAGTCTTACTGTCTTAGTGTGCTAAGAAAAGAAATTTTACTAAATTCTTAAGGATGAGACTGTATTTTGTGTCTGCGATCTGTTATGAACAGGATTGGAGAGCTGCAGTCTTTATCTAATCAAAGTAATTTTTGGCTAATTGCTTAACAGAATCGATATCACTTGCTAAGATCCTTTCTATCGCTTTAATTGTGGGTCTTAGATGTATAATGTGGACAGTGGACCCTTCTGAACACGTCATAGATTGGCATTTAAATTGAACAATGAGATGACTTGTATACAGTTGCTGAGTTCAATTCAGAAACAAGCTCAATGTGACTTTAACAATAAATCTTGGGCTTGAAAAGCTTATGACTCGACCACGCTGGTGGTGGATTTTGATCAGCTTCACTTTCCCAGCCTAAAACATTGATGACCCTCTGACATGGGCAGAAGGGATAACACTATGCAATAAATATCCAAAATTGTACCGCAAAGGCGGATGTGATATGATGAGTTCTAATGTTTACACTTGCTCAAATATTATTAAATTGTAGTTTTAGGTCTTGTTGTTGCTGGCTTCATGTATCTTATCTCCTATATGGAAACATACCCTAAATGAATTATGCATAAGTAATATTCTGATACCTTGTCCCATGTCTCCCATGTCTTCACTAATACTGAAAGTAAATATGTATTCATTGAGTAATGAGAGTGAAAAAAGTGTTTAATACAACAATAACAACAACATAGCTTTTATCCCATAGTTTCATGGCAACTTGAATTCTGTTCTTGCCTTTAGGTTTTATTAGGGTCATCTCCTTGGTTAACTGAGTAATTCTAGTATGTTTAAGTTGGCTGCATCCATCCACATGTCCTAATTCTAGTACTCATGTTAAAGACAATCCTACCGTTCCTAAAATAAACTGTCCCAATATGTTCTTGCTCTTTTTTCCACCCAAAAAATATGGAAGATACGGAAAAATTTTCTTCAGAATGAAACTAGTTCATAATCCTAGCAACATCTTGCCACTCATACATCTAATTATTCTCATTTCCGCTACACTCATTGAACATATTTCTTAACTAACAAATTTGGGGGTTATCTTTTAGTGTATTGTCATGAAATTGAGGAATGCATGTGAGAAGTTCTGACTTGTTTACAAAGACATTTCATAAAGTGCTAGTGTTCAATATGTATCCCTCACTGGCATGGTTTCATACAGAAGCTCGTTTGGCGATGTCATATTTAGTTGAAGTTTGGGAGTGGTTTTAAACGTACAACATATAGTCTAATATTTCATGGTGATGTTCTTGACAATATGAGACTGTTATTTTTTTTAGCTGATTTGCTAAGATAGTTTCTTTAACTATCTTGGTCGCTATAATTATTAAATTTAACTGATTTGGACTAAAGTATGGATTTGAAATCTCTGTCCGAGATATGGAGTGGTTTTAATTAATATCTAATCGTTTAAAGTCCTTGGTTATTGTTTTTGCCTTGCATGTTGTGAATAATCTGCTAGCTTTTTTTCTCTTGTAGTAGTTTCCTAACTTTTGTTTTGTCTATGTGCTAATAACCTTTGCATTTCGTTCTGTTATATAAATATTATTATTACATCAGTATAACCATACATATTTCTGAAGTTTCTTTCCCAATTTTTTTGTCATGCAAGGTGCCACTGGGATGTGTCACTCCATTTGCGTTGATCAATGAATCGGCACGGTACGTACTATATTTCCTGTAATATAATAACACGTCTATTTTTCTTTGTTATGAAAGATGCCACCGAGGTGTGTGACTCAATGTGGATTATTCTGCAGATTATGTTTTTTGTCACTATCCATTGTCATATTTTAGAATGGACAGTTTGCAAATATTTGAACCGCAACAACCTGGCATTTTGACTTTTTTTTGTCAAGAATATTTGTATAATTAACCAGACCATCCTGAGTTATTAGTTATCTTAATGTTTCCATGTTTCCTGTTTGTCTCAATCCATTGTTTATACCTGAAACCTAGATTTGTAGAGAAGTCTAATGTGAATCTTGAAACAATTTGTTACTTTTCGCGTTTCAATTATGTGTATTAAAATTTTAAATATCTATTGAACTCCTATTCTTTTTGTTTCATTTTAATCAATACTTAGATAAGTCTAGTGGAATCTTGAACAAATCTGTCAATTTTCTCATCTCAGCTAAGCATATAAATTGGAAATATCCCTTGAGTTTTTATTTTTTGTTTTAATTAGTAACCTCAGGATCTCGACAAATGGGAACAATAGGCTTTCCTATAATTTTTGTGGTTCTTCTTAATTTTAAGACTTTGTTATTTGATTTATTTCTTTAGTACTTAGTGGACATACGATACCATTTTTAATCAGTGTTTCTAAAGTCCTCTTCCCTTTTCTTGTCGTTTACTCACATACTTATAACCCTTATAGGTTTAGATAGGTTCTGCTTCTTCATCTGATCCATAAGTATAAAGTTTGCTTTTAAATATTTCTTTAGTTTGTAGACTGTTCTTGACATATAGATAGAAGTAAATGATGCAAACTGTCTAAAATGAATTGTTGTACTTACAATATTTACTTTGAAATTGGTTCTTACCCGAAGATCTCCCTAGACATATATGTTGGACTGATAATTTTGATTGAAGCACTTAAGGCATCTCCTATGGTTTTTTTTTTCCTTCATGAGGACATATGAGCAAATTAGCTTTTGGAGGATGCAAAATCACGGGAATAAAGTAATGGTTGACTATGATGACTACTTGGTGCAGAGTGTGCTAACAGGAAGTGTATAGTCTAACACACTCGCTCATGCATGACTATTTTTCAAAAGGATTTGAAGTCCTATACTTTCTATTCAATTTAATGCATGTTCAATGCCGTTAAAGTTGATCAACATTTTTTTTATGTTCATAAAAACAAAACATTGTTTAAAGTTCTTTTTTTCCAAACATTGAAAAGTTCAAAATGAACATTCTAAATAGCAAGTTGCAATGTTTGAGATCTAATAAAAGTTAGGTTCACATGACTCTTAAAATGTTCAATTCAAGATTAAACATTAGATTAAAATTATCTATGTCCTAAAGTAATAGATCTAAGCATAATACCACTTTTAAGCAAAATATCATTTTGACTATCCTTTTTGTGCTTACCCGATACATGGACAAAACATTTAAAATGCTTTGATTTATAGGTACTTTAGATGGTGTAGTAGATCAAATTCAATGAAGTGGACTATTAAAATTTGTTTTTGAATAGTGATTTCCAATAGGAAGAAATTGTGTTTAAATTGTTTCCCAAAAGGCCCGATCATGTACATGCACATGTACACACATTTATACATCCGCACACAGACTCGCATTTGTGTATTTATTAATTATAATATGAAAAAGTGGGTATGAGGTAGTTGCTCATTTTATCAAATGAGCTACCTACAAATGGATTAATGTTAAGACTTAGTATGCTAGTTACATCAGAGGTGGACTGTACCACTTTTATTTTTTGGCAACTTATTTTGCTAAATGATTTGATATCCAAGTACATACATATAGACTATATTTATGTATAAATGTGTGTGTAAGAAATCAAGCCTGAAACTTACTGAAACTGCCATAAGTCTATCAAACAAGAACTCATCAAATGGACTGAATTTGAATCGTCAAAATTTGATGTAGATGGGGAGATGAGAATTTGAATTGTCAAAATTTGAACAGCCAAAAGTCTATGAAACAGGAACTCATCAAAGGGGGGAAAATGTATGTGAAGAAAGAGGAATTCATGAGGAAGAGTTTGGGTTTTTTTTTTTGGTGGGGGAGGGGGGGGGGGGGTGGGGTGGGGGAGGAGAAGAAAATGAAGAATAAATGAAAATGGGGCAACCACAACAATATATAAGGTCAGAAAGTGCTAGGCGGCCTAGGTGCCAGACCCGATAGCCAGAATCTAGGTGCCTAAATGGGGCCTACGTGGTTCTCCATTGTTTATTTTTAATTACAATAATTGATAATTAATGCATGAAATTTTTAGAAAATTATAAAAATAAATAAATAACATGCATAAATAGGCTAAATGGTAAATATTAAAGAGCACGGAGGAGGTTGGAGGATGATGGAGGCGGCAACGGAGGAAATCATGACCACGATCTTAGCGATGCAGTCCACATAAGGTGCCGTCCAGGCCTATGTGTTCCCAGGACCTAGGCCGACCGCTTAGGTACTGCCTAGGCCTATGAGGGAGCCTAGGCAGGCTAGGCGGGAGCTTTTTAAAACATTGACAATATATAAAGGAAAGTTGGAGAAAAGAAGAACAGAGAAGGATAAAGAACAGCAGAACCAACAGTTCACTATTGGACACTGGACAGCTTTATTGGAAAATGTAATAAGGTGATATACGGGTAAGAATTTTTGGCCAATCTGAGGATTAACTGATTAACTTACTTTTCCTATCAGCCCAGAACTGTCAATAACAGAGCTTTTCTATATATTCCATTTGTGATTTTTTGTCAATTTTCTGTATGTATATAGAACCATTTTTGGTCCTTTTCGTGATATATATTGTTTAAATATCATCACATATTTAAAAACATCATTCTTTGCAGTATTTGATAGGAGATTTCTTACAGCCATTTGACTCAAATTCCTTTCTCATGCAGAACTGTTTCATTGTTGTTGGATCAAGGACTCAAAGCTCATGAATGTTGTCTCTTCCACCCACTCTCTAATGATTCAACAATATGTAAGTGATGGGGTCTTTCTATTTTGGTTCTGTATGTTTGTTCAATATCTGTCGGTTTGTTTGTTTGACAACATAGCACTTGTTTTGGACAGCATCTTTTTCAGTAAGCGTGATGCATCTTATCTTGTTTCCTGAATTGCAGCCATAAAACTAACTACATCCATTTCATTGTTGGCTAAGTTTAACAAACTATCTTGTATCTACTAGATAGCCATATTAATACAACGGAAGGTTCTATTTACAATATGTTTAATAAATTATGTTGTATCTTCTAGATAGCCATATAAATAAAAGAAGAAAGATTTTAAAAATTAACTTTAAAATATTTTATCAGGTATACATTTGAAATTTGATAATCTGGGTTTTTTTATCTTTATCTTTACCATCATAAGGGTGCAGGTGCAATCTGTAAAAAAATGCCATGGTATTATCTTGTAGAAAATGAACATCAGATATGTTAGCCATAGTGATGATGGAAATTGAGGCATCATTGTGTAATTTAGTTTATTCTTTTTCAAAATAAAAAAGGTGGCATAATTTGGATAGTGTATTTCTATGTGTGCATGAATGTGTGTGTGTATTTGTTTTTGTGAACAAAGCTTCAATTGATAGGAAATTCACAAAGGTGAAAACATGCCCTGGAACCTCCAACATAATCCCAACTGTTCAGTCTAATCTCAATACCTATGCAGGTTGAAATCAAGTAGGTTGAAAACTTCTAGCATGTGCAAACGATCAACCATCAGCAACTATCAGAACCACACACAATGATCTATTTGGGATTATGATGCTTAGTGCATACATTTTTAAATCACTTCATTTCACTTTCCCTCCAAGGGTATGCAGATTAGATGGATAAATTGGATCACCAAGTTGGATGCAACTACCAACTTTTCAAGTATTTAGACTCTTTTGTTATAACCTATGTGCAGTACAACTTATATGGGCCACTCAATTTGTACCCTGTTCATCTTGGTTAAAATTTACAGTGCATAAAAACCAGAAAATGAAGCGATTTGAGTTCTCTCGTTCATGCATCAAGTTTGCACACAATAGATGGGCAAGTAGAAAGAGTTGGATCTATTCTCTATTTTGTATAAAACACACAGATGCTCCTTTCCCCTGTCCCTCCTGTGTATTTGTTTTTGGTGCACATGTCTGTGTGCATTTGTCTATGTCTAACTCATGCAAATATATTATATTTCTTAGTTGTCATTTACTTTCTTAGGTTCCTTATTTCCTATGTTAATTTATGTTCTCTTTTCAAAATTTTCAATATTTCCTGCACTTCAGACATTCTAAGCACAGGGTCTGAAATGCGCTCTTTGCTTTTAACAACGGGATTTGTCTCATCACTTGCCCTTTTATATGCCATAGAGTATCTCCTTATTTCATTAACTAACTCTATTTAGATGCCATACAGTACCTTTAGATCCTTAAGTACTCATTTATTTTTTTCTTGACACAACTGGACCTTTGTCTGTCAAACTTAAGTGTGTGTTGTCATCTCCTTCAAAATAAATAATGATGTCTTGTGGGCTGGCTTCCTCCTCAACCTGGTATCTTGCATTGCCAGATACGTACTGTCTTTTGTCATGTATTTGTGCATTTGAGTTTACGTATAAACTTGAATCCTTTCCAAAGGATAAGGGACCAATCCTTCCTATTAAATTTTAGTATTTTTCAATCCAAGCCCCAAATGCTCTTTGTTCATCTTGATCGCAATGTTCAAATGTGTAAATTTATAAAAATATAGAAAGACATGACCATAAATGCCATCATACCCCATCCACTAGGTGGTCACCCCAAAAAAAAAAAAGAAAAAAAGAAAAAAAAAGAAAGAAAAGAGGAGGAGGAAGAAGAAGAAGAAGAAGAAGAAGAAGAAGAAGAAGAAGAAGAAGAAAAGGTTGTCTGTAGCAGGTTGCATCTACCTTAGGTTTCATAATCTGACCATTATTGCAATCCAAAATCCAGACAACTTAGAAGCCTTGCATCCCTATTTTGTTTGGCTATATGGAACATCCTATCCGAAAGATCTAAGCAATATTACATCAGCAGAAGTCCATTTTCTGCCAACTTAGCAAGGAAAACAACTCGCTATTATTCTAATTTTGTGTTCAAGGAATATATGATGTAGGTCTTGATGTGCTAAATGGATTTTCAATTAAGATTCTCTCACATTTGATTGGCTCCTGCTGTTCTCAGAGGCACTTAAGATTCTATATCCACCTCTTCCCCCAACCCCACCTCCCCACTACCCACCCACCCGTGCCCACAAAAAAGAAATATGAAAAAAATTGTTTGTGTATGATTGATATAAAAACTTGGGTTTTTTCTGGCTTGCATGTCTCTTATGAACAATTTACATGTGCTCTATGGAGTATAAAAGAGAGAGCTTTGCTACAGGGACCCAAAATATGGGACCAATAGGGGAGACAAGTGAGGTGTCCCCCTCCTATTGGATAATGAGTTGGCCATCACTCACTTGTCCCCCCTATTGGTCTCATATTTTGGGTCCTTGAGGAATTTTTCTAAAAGAGACATGCGGGTGACTTTACAGAATGGCCCAAGGACATTACATCAAGAATCATCGTAGTCCTTTACTTGCTGCGACATCACCATGAATTTTATGCTTTTTGAACTCTTCTTTGTCTTGACAGTCTACTATTGAGAGTTTTGGTTATCTTCTTTTAACCTAAATTAATTTCTGGATCCTACAAGACCTATGCGAACAACCGTGGTCATTCTAATTCCTTTGAGGTTATTGCTAATTAGGGGTTCTCAAAGTTTGTATGTTTGAAATTTTGTTTGGTTAATCTTCTATCTATTAAACTCCTTTTTGATTTAGCTAGTTTCAGTCTAGTGTGCAGTTAGCTTCTACTCTCACTACTATTTATAGCATACATTTCTGTTAGCACTCAGCCCCAGCAGCCTTGACAAGTTCCTGACTTCAATTGGGAGAAAGCCATCATATGTAGACCTGGAGGTAGTTTAATTCTTTATACACTTCACTGTTAATTTACACAGTTATGGTGTTAGATGGATGACAGATGTTAATTTGTGGTAGGCTAATCCAAAGGTTGGAAAGGAAGATCCACCCGATCTTGCTGACCTTGTCCAGTCCGAAGTTTCCTCTCTGTCAAGTCAAATGGAAAAGGTAGTTTCTATTCAAAACAATGTGTCTGTGGGGAAGTCTAGCGATCTCACAGGTGAATGACAATTTAAAGTTGTAACTATACATCTGTTCTTTTTTTTTTCGGAACTAATTATTTGATTTTTGTTCTTATTGGTAGAAAGTTCAATTCAAATGGAGAAGGCAGTTTCTGCTCAAAACTGTACCGTTGGAAAGAAGTCTACAAACCATACTGGTGAATGCCTATTTAAATTTGAAACCATGTTGGTACAGAATTAGTTGCTTTCTTCTTTTTTGCATCCATTGAACCCTTAATGACGTAATGCATTCTTCAATTGTTTCCTGCACATGTTTTATTATGCCACACCAATCTATAACCCTGGGGGGAAAAGTATTCCAGAATGTTATATTTCTCAAATTAAAATTAACGAACAAATTTTTGTTTTAAACCCATCTCAAGTTTTTTTTACCGGAACCGACCGATTTTTTTTTTTATTTAGCGGAATCGACCCACTTCTCGGCCACGTCAGCAACGTGGCCGAGAAGCGGGTCGATTTTTTTT
>BQKN01001097.1:248622-278249 GCA_022839385.1 Asparagus kiusianus
GCAACTGGAATACTAATAATCAGAACAATCCAAAAGTCAACCAAGTAACACGATCATGCAGGTAGCGATCAGAAACCATCCAAGCAACAAGATCATACAGCTAGCCATCCTATAATCATCCACATAACAAGGTCATACAATAGATGGAATTAATACTTAAAGATCTACAACTCGAGACGTAGTACGTCGAGCGAAATAATCCAAACAAGGAAACCCTCATGTATATACCATATGTCTCGAATTGTAAATAATTAAATATTAACCCCGATTTATGTATGGAAAGGAATACAACCGATCTCCGTCTCACAAGAATCCATAAATCCTAACCAAAGTGACGACACCGATTCACTTTGATTCAACAACCAACCACAGTGGCGGCACCGATCCACTGGCAACAAGTCATGTAACTAGCCATTCTATAACAGGTCACTGGTTCATATCTCACACAGAGTCAACGCTCATATTATCGGATAACTGACTGTTCGCATATCCCCCACGTGCATCAAATACATTCAAGAACCAAAGTAGCGACACCGATCTACTTTGATCTAACCAATAAATTCATGAATCAAGTAGCGACACCGATCTACTTTGATCCAACCAATCAGCCCCCAGTGGCGACACCGATCCACTGTGACTCAACAAATCAATAAATCTCAGTGGCGACACCGATCCACTGTGACTTACCAAACCAACCAATCCCAATGGCGACACCGATCCACTGGTACGAACCTGGAAGATATATCAACAGTCTTATCCGATTATATAAACATAGACTTTCCCACCCCAACTCATCTTGCTTTTCTAAGTCAACAACACACGAGTCTCTAGGTCTTACTCACGTCACACAGGTCATTCTAGTCATAAACTACTAACGATTCTCAACACAATCAGGAACAATAAAGGCAGACATGTCAAATACAGTAAAATAATCACAAACATGAAATGTAATCATGAACAGCCAATACGTACTTCAGAAAATAATTCTTTTCCCAAAACAATTTCTTTTAAAAATTATTTCTCATTATAATAATCCAAAATATTCTCTTTCCTATAATAAATTCTTTAAAATTATTTCTCATCAATTATTATTCTAAAATAGTTCTTTTTCTCAAAATAAATTCTTTTTAAATATTATAAATTCTCCAAAATAATTCCGTTATCAAAATAAATTCTTTCACTTCATTATCATTATTTCGAAAATAATATTTATCACATAACTATGATTTAAATCAATATTATTCATCAAACTCACGCACATAATAACAATTATAAATTAACATAATCAGATAATTCAGTAATTCATCAACAAGCCCACGCAGATAATAACGATTCATAATTTAATCTATGCAACTAATTAACAACAGATATAAATAGGAAATGACGATTCAAAAGGAGCGGGATCTTGCCTGCGAGGCCAGGGGCCTAATGACGGGCGACGGGATCTGATGGAGGGTAGCGCGCATCGTCAGCGGGGTGACGGTGTAGGGGCGACACGAGCCGTCGTAGCTGAGGGGGCGGCTTGGATCTGACCTCAGGCGTCGGAGGCCAAGGGGGCGGCGTCGCTGCTGCTCGTCGTGGTCAGCGGCAACTCCAGGGACTGGTCGGATCTCGAGGGAGGAGGGGAGACTTGGCCGTGGCGGCGGACTGAAGAGGGGGAGGCGGAGCAAAGGGGGATGCCGGTTGGTGGCTGAAGCTGAGGCAGTAGTGTCGGCAGCAGTCGGAGAGTTGGCGAAGCTTGAGATGGTGGAGTCGACGGCTGACGAGGGTGGCGGAAGGTGGCCGTCGGGATCTCAGGCGGCGGGGACTCGTCAGAGGGGTTGAGCGGTGGTGGTTCGCTGAATCTAGGCAGGGCGGCGGCCTGGTGCTGTAGGGGTCGAGGAGGCGGCCTGAGGAGGAGCGGCGGGGTTGCTGGAGCTCGTGGAGGCGGCGAAGGGGAGCGTGGTCGAGGAGAGGAGGGGGTCAGGTGGGGGAGAAGCGGCGAACGGGGGTTTGGGCGCGGCGAGATGGGGCGGCGGTCGACGGGGTCAAGGGTGTGGTCGGAGTTCTCGGCGAGGCTGGGGTTCGAGGTGGCGTCGGGGTCGGATCTGGGTGAAGACAGGAAGAGAGCGGCGGCTATGAAAATGTAAACGAAGAGAGAGAGGGAGTAAAATACATATATATATAATATATTAGGGTTAGGGTTTAAAACAAAAATAATTATAATAAATATTTTCAGGTACTTAAAAATTAAACTAATTATATGATAATTATCTACAAATAAAAACGTACATATTGAGCTAATACAACAGTTGAAACGAAATAGTCGAAATATACCCATATCGTATAATTAAACAAGAATAATTATTAAATAAAATATATTTACTTACATTTAAAATCAAATAATTATGGGATAATTATATACATAGTAAAACGTACTAGTTATACTAATACGATAAATAATATGTAATAGTTGAAATAATACCACAATTTATATCAAAGATATGTAATTAATAATACCAAGTATTATACGAAATAATACATAATAATATTAATAATACAACATTTTATTTAAAATAATACGTAATAGTACCGATAACATAACAAATTAATTCTAGAAAATTTTACTGCACGAAATAAATTTATAAATATTAAAACCATTTAAATAAATATATAATCAGATTTTTAAATCATAGAAAATTGTAGAAAATCGAGAAAAATACAAATACTCGTTTATAAATAATAATTAAATATTTTAAAATACTAGAAAATTATTTTAACTAGTATCAAAAATTCATGGTCCTTACACCCGTCCATGCCCGGAGCTTTAAGGGGATTTAAATTGCTGACTGCCTTTTCTATATCCTCCTCTGTGAAATCTGAAAGCAGGAAAGAGTTTATCTCATGAGAAACTTTTGGTTGCACCACTTCAATTACATTGTTGATGTCATCTCTTGAAGGAGAGCTGGTCTTGAATAAACTGCCAAAGTAATCAGTAACAATTTTTTGCACCAAAGCAGGATCTTTTTGAACCACACCAGAAGCATCCATCAAAGATGTAATAGCATTTTTCTTCCTTCTAGCAGACGCTCTGTGATGAAAATACTTTGTATTTTTGTCCCCACACTTTAGCCAGATAGACCGACTCCGTTGTCGCCAATATTTCTCATCCTTTTCAACTAACGCCTGCAGCTTTTTTTCCTCCTTTTTAAGAAACAGCCAGCTTTCAGGACTCATCGCACAAGATAAATCATGTATTTTCTGCTTTGTTTCACTGATCTTCCTATACATTTCCTTTCTTTTTTCATCATTCCAACTCTTAAGATTTTTGCCACAACGCAAAATTTTAGTCTTCAATTGGCCCGGATTCTCACAGTAGCTGCCCTTCACCCAGCTATCTTCAACAATCAGTCTACAATCTTCCTCATCAACCCGAGCTTCCTCGAAATGAAACCGAGACTTGCTTTTCCTTATCGCTTGTTCCTCCACAAAACCAAACTTAACCACCATAGCCTTATGATCTGACGCCATCCAATCTAAATATCGAACTTCAGTATCGGGATAAATAGACTTCCATTCAGAATTAGCTAGGACTCTATCCAATTTTTTAAGAATAAAATTACCTCCTTGTCCATTGCACCAACTAGGACCGGTTTCATTCTTTGTGAGATCATCCAAAGCACAAAAATCGATAGCTTCCCGAAATCTGCCCATAGCCTCCAAGCTTCTCATTCTGCCCCCACTTTTTTCTTCATTAGACAGAATTTCGTTAAAGTCTCCGCCGCACATCCACGGGCCAGATATGTAACCGCTAATCCGCTTCAGAAGCTCCCAAGAGTGGATCCTCTGCGAGGCCTCAGGATGACCATAGACGCCAGTAAAATGAATAAACTTCCCTCCCTCTCTTTTAATAAGGGTGTCGATGTGAAATCTGGAGTGAGACCGAATCTGAACCTCTAAATCTTCCTTCCATAGCAAAAGGAGCCCTCCACTAAGCCCCACTCTATCAACAGTAAAATAATTAGGAAAACCACACATCACAGCCACCTTCTCCGCCTGAAACTTCTTGAGTTTGCTTTCAGAAATGAAGATAAAATCCGGATTATACTCATCAACATGGGATTTGAGCACTGATAATGTCCAAGGGTTCCCCAGCCCTTGGACATTCCAAATTAAGGAAATCCTTGCGATCAGCGGCCTTGATTGTCAAGGCCCGCCGCTTCAGAAACATAAGAGAGGGAAAAAAAATCCAATTTGTTAGAAATGTTCTTCCCCAAGGAGTTACTGTCACCCATACCTTCTATAGAGACCATACCCGATTCTTCATCCTTGTTCTTGTCCTCTGTTCTGCAAATCCCATTTTTCTCCTTTTCAAGCGCCTTCTGCATGTTGAATCTCCTTGCCTGCTCTTTAAAGGAGTATTTCTTGCTTCCCCTTTTTTCACTACCCTTTTGCTGCTCGTTTGCTCCTTTCCCCAATTGAAATTTTTTCCCTTCGATTCCCTTGAGCTTCTCTTCCCAATCCCCTCTTCCCAATCCCCTATCGGAATCTCTCCATCTTTTCCAAGCTTTTTTCGAAGCTCTCTGCCTCCTCCCCTTTCATGGCCTTCGTTTCCCCCTTGCCACCCTCTTTTACCTTTCTCACCATCGCAAATCAGAGAAGGGTTATTAGAGAAATCACCACTAGGTCTGATTATTCGGGTCCACTTCGGTGCTTCACGTGTTGAAGGGGAATAACCCGCCAGCTCAGCACTAGGACTATTATTAATTAAAAGCTCCACCTCATTTGTCTTATTAAGGGCTGTTTGGTTGTTGTTGGTAAAGTTGTGTATTTATGACACAACTTGGAAAGTTATTGTCCACCTCATCATTTTCACTTTTATACTTTTCTTTGTTTGTTTTTGATTCCATTGGAATCATAAAACACTTGTTTGGTTTGCAAAATAAAACTTTAATTATTTGTTTGGAAAGTGTAAAAAGTGGTCCCTACTCAAGTGATCATATTGGTTGGAATTACTTTTTCCTGGCTTCAATGTCAGCTTTCTCTTAAAATCATGTCTTTTTTTTTTTATGAAATCACTTTACAAGCCACATCAGCATATGAAACCACTTTACACTATTTTCACAATTACAAACAAACAATTGAAAGTGATGAAAGCTGGCATTAGGACCCACTTTTTTACACTTTCCATCATTTTACATGGTAAAAACATACAACCAAACGGGCCCTTACTGCTCCCACCTTGACATGTCAAAAAAGTATTTTCTTTATTTTGACATTTTAAATTGCCAGATGTCATGATCTCCATAGGAGTCTCCAATTTTGAAGCCTCGCGTCCTTCCCTCTTCTCAAGGGGAAACTGAATGATCGCTGTTCCATTGGTCTCTTCCCCTTCTGCCGCCATCTTCTCATCAACCGAGGACCCCGACAAACGAGGCGTCGATTGGAACTCCGAAGTGGCTTTCCGGTTGCTCTTCACTTCCGCCACCTCTTCCCGGATAGTTTCGCTCGGTCTTCTTTCTCTTCCTCTATTCAGGACCTCAAAACAATTAATGCTGGCTATGGCCGTTTTGAATAGCTCTTTGACCGCCATGGAAGCAGTCCTTCCATTCTGATTCCATCTTCAACCACAATCCATATAGAGGGAAGGAATTGCCATTCACATCATCTTGCATCACCCGGGCCTTATCACAGTGTCTCTGCTCATGACCCCATAATTCAAACTTAAATTGAACCCACTGTTTATTCCCTTCTACTGGTAAATATTTCCCAACGAACAGAGGTCTTCCTACAGGAAGTTTAATCCTCACCCTAACCTCCTCCTTCATGGCACAAAGTTTCGGATCGTCCCATTTGATTTCTATCGCCTCCCCAGCCATTTTTCCGACTCTCTTAATGTTGTTTAAGTTTAAGATTTTAGGGTGGAAGTTGGACATTCTAATCCAACACTCAACCCCATCTAACTTAGCATCTGCCCAATCTCCTGACTCCGGCCATTTTCCCCCAATAAGGATACCCCCGTTGAAGAACCATGGTAATCTATTAAAGACTCTCTTATACAGCTTCTCATCTTCGAAGGTAAACCCAGCATATATATGTGCTAATATCGTCTGAGTCGAGCACTTTAACATCCCATCCCTCCTTAGTTTCCCAAATTCTCCCAAAGACTGTTTTCAAGAACTTACCGTTGCATTTTCTTTTAGCTAGTATCCTTCCCACAAAGGCCCCGTTTGGTACGCAGGAATGAGGTGGAATGGAATGCCATTCTCACTTCTCATTCCCTTATACCAAACAAAATTAATTTTTAGATGTTGGAATGACCATTCCCATGGAATGACCATTCCCACTTTTTGTGGGAATGTGCATTCCAAGTGAGAATATAGGGAATGATCATTCCCATTCAAGGGGAGAATCAAAATAGTTAGTTTTTTTTTCAATTATACCCCTATTAATAATAAGAATCAATTTAAAAATCATGGTTTTTTTCAATTATACCCCTATTAATTAGTTAGGTTTTTCAAATTAGTATATCATTTTGCTATTTCAAAACTTATTATTTTAGTTGGTATTGTTTTATGGATTTTTTTATTAGGATATGGGTGATTTTGGTACTTTATCAAATGAGTTAATTTATATATCTAGAACTGTGGATTGTTGATATCATTCTTTATATTTTTTTGGACCTATGAAAGATGCGATAATCTTTTATTTATTTTTATTTAAATTTTTAAGACTAAGAAATAGTGAGAATTGTTTAAAAAATATAAACGAAACATACACTTGATCGATAATATGTGCATTAGTATAACACATACCTAGATTAATATAACATATGCATAAATAATTTTTTTAGTTATTATCATTAATGTTTATTTTTATCTTATTAAAAATCTATGTTGTTATAAGGGAATTATTAGAAAATGAGATTCCATTCTCACTTGTGAATTAGTGATACCAAACATGAGAATGAAAATTAGATTTTCATTCTAGCTTCATTCTACAAACGCACCCAAACAAGAGAATGGGAATGACCATTCCATTCCCATATACATTCCATTCCATTCCTTCTTCCATTCCATTCTCACTTGACTTCATTCCCACGTACCAAACGAGGCGAAAGGGCATGGCTCCCATTGACGCCACGACATCCTCAGTCTCCTCCCATCCTTCCTCATCCTCAACAGCGAGATGACCTGTTCTGTTGATGATTTCGTCCACGTTAGAGAGATTGTCATTACTCATAGTGATTGCTAGCAGTAGAGATCGATCGTAGTGAGAATCAAGAGAAACAAGAAAGAGGAAAGAAAGAAAGAGAGAGAGAGAGCCGAAGGGTCACAAAGGGCCACCGTAGAAGACTGGGACACGCAGTCCACTTATACAGTTTTTCTAATTATTACTTTCTGATTACTATTTTTCACTGGAGATAAATTACAATTGTATAGTAAATGATAAATGATGATAATGAAGAGATCTCCTTTTCATGAATTTTAATAAATTAGCAAGAGCTAAATTGGGAGCATTGCCATGGACATGAAGATATTTGAACTTGAGTAATTAATTATTGTTGACAGGAATACAAATACGTTTGAATATTCAAGGAGGTGGGCTGGGTGGGGTGGGGTGGGGATGTTTTAAGCTGGATGATACATGTTTCGACTCGTGCGCCCTTGTGACCACTGACCATGGTTTTCATTTAAGTCTCATTTTTTAAACAAATTCCGGATTTTAACACTGTTTTATTATTATTTTTTAACTTTTTTTCTTTTTAAAATGTCATATAACTCATGGACCTTCAAGCAAGATGGATAATAATGCGACATACTTTTTTTATTATTATAGAATATGTTGTTTAAAAGTTAGGGTAAGTAGATAAAATTTATAGTAGGACAATGTATGTTCCCGAAAGAAGATACGTGTCAAGTAATTGATCCATGTGGCTACTTGTATTATTATACAAATTCCCAAATACATGGGGCATTATTTCTAAGCTCTTTCTATGATGCCGTTGGAAATCCGAGTATTATAAATTATAGCTTATATTATTGTTGTAAATTAGATAGTTGGTAGAATCCGCTACTTGTGGCCTTGGTACGGTTACGTACCAACCGATCCCCCCACACACATCACACTCAAAAGACTAACCGTCTTTTGCCTCATTTAAATACCAGATAAATGCATAATGATGATGATAAAGCCTACTTTTTTATGGAAAGAAAAATCAATAATTTTGCATCTTCTCGTAGTCTCATCTGTTAGCACCGTGTCTGTACTATTTTTTTCTTGTTTGAATAATAATAAATATTCATTTGGGTTTAACTTGCGTCTAAGATGATGTCAACATGTTCATACAAGTTAGACTCGAGATCGATGTCAAAAGGAGGAAATTTCAGCTCAACAATTTGTTTCAGCATTAGCACTAATCGATGAGGACAATGGTCATTGATGAGCTAGCCTCATCGATGAGCATCACCTCTCGTCGATGTAGCTGTTGCTGCACTGATCGATTTAAAACTCTCCATCAATGACAGAAAATATCTAGAGAGCTTCTAGTATTTGATGAGGAGTCAATGAGCACTTGACCACTGATGAGCATCATTCCTAATCGATGAAAATAGATATGTATTCATCAATTGAAACCCCTCCTATCAATAAGGAAAAGGTCCATAGAGCACTTGGCCATCGATGACCAAGAGACTCATCAATGAGGACTCTTGCTCATCAATGAAGCAAGAGTGAGATAAGCAGATTGTGAGATCTAATATTAGTCGTCTGACATAGTTGAGATATATCTCTTATCTCATTTCACACATCGACTATAAACTTAATTGAGAGAGAGAGAGAGAGAGAGAGAGAGAGAGAGAGAGAGAGAGAGAGAGAGAAGCAGATTGCATTGAAGCGAATACAGAAAAATGGGCAGAAGCAGTTTGAATTTCTAGCGGTCGATCACGAGTGGCGCGACGGTCGACCGCAAACGTGCACACTGATTTCTAGCGGTCGATCACGAGTGGCGCGACGGTCGACCGCAAACGTGCACACTGTTGGATAGCAGGTTCCTAATATGTTTTCTAATTTGTTTTGGTAACAGGTTATTGGGATTCCTAATCTGTTTTGGTAACATGATTCCAAATCTGTTTTGGTAACAGGTTATTAGGATTCCCAATCTGTTTTGTTTTTTATTTTAGAATTCCTAGTATGTTTATGATTTTAGGATTTTTATATATATGGAATAATTGGAAGGAGGAATTGAGAAGAAAATTGAGGATATTTGGAGTACAGAAAAAATGTATTTTCTGAGCTATTGGTTAGGGTTTTGTTTAGAGGGAATTAGAGATTTGTTGGTGAGATTAATTGGTGAGTGTTTGGGGAGAAAATTGGTTTCTTCATTGAGGTATTCATTACAACTTTAGTCGTTATAATGAAAATACAAAAAGACAGTCTTTTTATAAGACTCTTACACAATGAAGACACAATTCTCGTCAAAAAAAATGCAGAGATCGTTTATCGGTCTTCTGCTTACGTGGGATCTTAACCTGTGACGAGGACGTTGATATCCGTAGACCACCAAACGATCATATTAGGTCCGGAGCTTCGTTGATTCGCGAAAGAATCAAGAAACCGAAGCAATTATCTCGATAACAGCGAGATAACCACTCTTCTCGAGATCACCGCAATAGGGCAATCTTAAGGAAAAGAACCGGGCTGCAGATCTGACGAACTCCTATTCTTTATGCTAAAGAATTCACTAAAGTCTCCTCCTCCTCTCTGAAATTCATGCTCCTTCAGTCTTCAGTTCAGCAGGGCTTCGCTAATGCTCGAGAATTCCAGCTCTGAAAAATGAAGGCCCTGGGGCTGTATTTATAGGCTTCGGGAGTCCTGTTTTCGGATAAGAACGGTTGATTCTCTCTTATCCTCAGTTGTAACTACTTAATCATATTCATGGATAATATTTTATTAGTTGGAGTAAATCCAAGCAGTTAACGGTCGAAAAAATCGCCAAAAATAGCCAAATCTGATTTTCAGGTCTGCAGACACCCGTGGGTGTCTCGGCATGGTCGAGACACTTGTGAGTGTCTCGGCCAAGCCGAGACACCTTTGGGTGTCTCGGGTTGGCCGAGACATCAAAGAGGTGTCTTGACTTTGGCTTAGGGCTCGGTCTGCGCGTTCCGTTCGTTTTTGCCGTATTTTCATCATCCGAACTCGGAATCGCGCGATCCAGAATGAGTCGGAAAGCCGATGAGGAGATCTACAAGTTCCTATGATTGAATTATATATGGAGTAAATAAGACACGAGGGGTGCTTCGTCTTTCGTAAGCGACGTGCAGCTCTCGATTCATTCGTGTTTCCGTTATTCCAAAATTCTGTTGCTTCGCATGGTCTGTCGACTCACTTTATGTATTTGTCATCATCAAATGAGCTTTTGTTATTCGAATAGCAACGTTCATCGTCTTCTCTCTATCTCGAGCCGCGTGCGGGGATGTATAGGTAATTTTTGACGCCTACAGATATCCCCTCAAAAGTGTTTCAGTCTCGTTTCTTTTATAGATGAGCCTGAAATACTTTGGATATGATCGATCCAACCTTAAGTTGGTGTAAAAGACCTGTAGTTAGCTTTGATTATTGACTTCTTCGATTTTTAATCTATTCGATATTTTGACGAGTAGCTGAAGTTTTCCCGATACTGCGTTTATCGTCTAGCCGTCGTTAAAGCCTTGAATCAAAACTGGTGAGTTGATTTTGGCTCGTGTCGTCGAGTTGACTTTGAACTGACCATCTCCATCATAATATATTGACTTACGTTGACTTTTATCATAACGCATTGACTAACGTTGACCTAGGGTTACGCGTTGACCGGTATTAACCTAGGTTTCGGATCTCCCGGCATTAACCTTTTAATGCAACGCGTTGAATGGCGTTGACCTAGGGTTACACGTTGACCGGCATTAACCTTAGGGTTTCAGATCGCCTCATGTTGACTTTTCATCGCAACGTGTTGACCAGCGTTGACCTAGGGTTACGCATTGACCGGCGTTGACCTTCGGGTTTTGGATCGCCCGGCGTTGACTTTTTCATTGTAACGTGTTGCCTGGCATTAACCTAGGGTTTCGGATTTCGCGACGTTGACTTTTTCATTACAACGCGTTGGTTACGCGTTGACCTAGAGTTACGCGTTAACCTACGTTAACCTAGGGTTTTGAATCGCCCGACATTAACTTTTTCATCGTAACGCGTTGACTGGCTTTGACCTAGGTTACGCGTTGATCGGCCTTAACCTAGGGTTTCGGATCACCCGTCGTTGACTTTTTAATACAACGCGTTGACTGGCGTTGACTTTCATCGCAACGCGTGGTAGTCTCAAGTGTTGAGGTTATAGGGCCAACTATTAACGCTGATTCATCTGCAGGTATGAATCTTATCCTGAAGTTGTTGGATGCTCAAGTCACGAGACCAACTAATAAAACTGGTGCGTCAATGACTCTCATATGCATAGGATTTTTGGCAAACCCTCAGCCATCAATGGGTTTGATGAGCCTTTACCGACTACAGTTTGAGTCGGGCTAGCATGCGGATTGTTTAAATCCATTCCGCATGTAACGTTATGCTAAAAGAGTTAATTCTTTTAGTACTACGATATTGTATACGTAGACTTTATCTTTCTTATGGGAATAGACTACCCGGCCGCATGTATCAGATGCTGACTCAGGATTTTTGGCAAATCCTCAGCCATCAACGGATTTGACATGCCTTTACCGATTACCGTTTGAATCATGCTTGCATACGGATTGTTTAAGTCTATTCTACATGTGATGATATGCTAAAAGAGTTAACTCTTTTAGTGCTACGATATTAAATATGTAGACTTCGTTTTTCTTACGGGAATAGACTACCTGGCAACGCATGTTAGGCGTTGACTTATCCCTTCTTAGTGTCTTCTCTTAGGGTAAAGACGAACCCGATACTGGAGAGGAGGAATTTTATATTCTATCTCCAGTTGCAAAGGAAACTCAAAGTGAGATCTTCACTATGAGAATCTGAAGAGTGAAACTAATAGTGGAATCTTCACTCGGAGAATCAAAAGGATTCGGATAATCCTAACTGTCAGAAGATTTGATTACCGAACTAGAGGTGACTTTATCATTTATCGAGAGTGAATTGTGGTTTTCGCCTTAACTATAGGAAGGTTTGACCAAGCAGGAGTTTGAGGTGACCCTAACTGTAGGAAGGTTTGATCACTCAATTTGAAAGTGGACCTCTCGTGTATGGAAGGAATCGAGTGGAGATTTTGGTTGTGGTTTTAACTGTAAGAAGGTTTGACCTAATAGACAGTGAGAGTGGGAGTACAAATTACAGTGGGAGTGTTGATTCGTACAAATCACTCGAAGAGAGTCCCTGGTGTTAAGTGACAAATACTTAACACGAAGGGGTTTGACACTTGTCAATGACCAGGAGACAAAAATTCCGAGTACTATGTCAAGACTTTAACAGTGGGAGTTTAGTGTTTATTACTTTGTTTGTAATGACCGGGTTATCCCTAAGAATATTACATGTAACATTCTTCCGGGAACTTCTCGTTACATGAATCACCCACCCCCAGCTTCCTTTGCAAAACTGGATCTAACATTGTACTTAGTTGGATGACCAGGCTATCCTTAAAAATACCAGACATGGCACTCTCTAGGAACTTCCCGTGAATGAAAGGAAACAGTTTAGACTCATATACCTGTTGCAGTATGCAGGGAGATGTTTAACCTCATATACCTGTTGGAGGATTAAAAAGTAGTTTATACTCGTATACTCTTCGGAGTGTCGGAAGGAGCAGTTTATACTCTTATACTTGTCGGAGTCTTCATTCGACTTAATTGAGCTTTATGATGCCGGCTTCAATCAAGGTTTGAATGCTATTCTTGAGAGCGAAACAAGCTTTGGTAGGATGAATGATCCTCCTGTGGTACGCACAATACTTCGGATCCGTAGTATTGTCAGCTTCGTCCTGATTTACGATAGGTAGTAGCTTGATCTTGTTGTTCTCAAGGAGGGATTCGAAAATTGCTGGAACGTCTTCTTCCTTGAAGGAGTACTCCTTTTGGAGTCTCGGATTCGAAGCCTTTTGCTATCTTCAGGGTTGTTGTTATGACTTCTGATTAACATCAACAACTGTTGCAGGCGCCTTCCCCTTACCACGGGAGACGAAACTTGAGTTTGGAGGGTTAGCCGTCAGTTGGATTCTCTCGGCTTTCTTCCTTCTGAGGAAGCGTTCGGCCTACTCTCCGCGCACCTTCAACTCTTTCTAGGTGTTGGATGGTACTACTCCCATAACTTTCAACACGTCCAAAGAGAGGTTGTTATGACAGGTTTGGAGGATAAAGTCCTCCGTGATTGGATCTCGGCAGTTCATCGTCTTATTTCGGAAACGTTTGATGAAGTCGTTGACCGTCTCTTCGTCATCTTGTTTCTCCTCAAAGAGTGTCCTGATGGATATCTTGGCGTTGTTGTCAAAGAAATGAGTAAGGAATAGGCTCTCCAGGTCTTCCCAGCTGTTGATACTTCCGGGTTTGAGACGGCGGTACCAATCGAAGACAGGTCCGTGAAGGGTGCCAACGAATGACCGAACCATCAGGGCTTCATTGCCGGAGATCATGCCCAAGTGGGACTTACAGTAGATTAGATGCTGAGTGGGCGAGCCTTTCTCATCGAACGACATGAAGTTGACCAGGTTGAACTTCGCCGGATACGGTATCGAATCCCACTCACCTGGATAAGGACACAGAATACCGGTCTTCTTCACCTCTCGAGCAGACATTAGAGCATTGATTTTGCTCTCGAGGTCTTTCATCTTTTCGTCCACTTTTGTATCCTTCTTTGGTCGATTTCGAGGAGGAACAATGTGTCCACCCCCAGTGTTATCATCATTTATGGGACCACTCTCGACGTTGTTATTCTTAATGGGGTTACCCCTAGTGTTTTGGTCAACGGGAGGGTTATCAGCATTGATGTATTCATCCACGTCTGAATCGCTAGCTATTTGGCTGATATTATTATGACGACTGGATTCACCTATCTGATTCGACGAAGCTGGATCTGTTGGTCGTGCATTTGTCTCATCTCCTGTATAGCCATTTCCATTTTAATTTTGAATGCTTCTTTCTACTTAGCTAGAGCATCCTCAACCATTTTGGCTACTTCCTCGGTATTAATCATAAGTGCCTCGCGGGATTGTCCTGGGCTGGATGCCGTATTGTCAGAAGCGATTACAGAGTTGGCATCTGACGCTTCATCATCCGAGGATAATCCCCTTTGCATTCTCTGATAGTCTCTACGTCTAGCAGTTCCCGCGTGTAACGAAGTTATACGTTGGGATACGTCCAAAAAATGATTGGGACTGAAACTTTGTGTTAACTTCCCTTTATCGACCATATTGATAGTGACCTCTAGGAATTCGTAATCTTGCGTAGCTGATCTTTTTCTACAAAAACGCATTGGCTTAGTTTTCAACGCTTCAGAGGAAAGCCTTTGGAATATCGAGACCCTCTGTAGAGTGGCCTTGGGATAGCTACACACTGATAATACTGTCCTGATAAGCTCGGCACATGGACAATGAAAATTCGTTTCCCGGGTATCTCTCTTTCGAGATTTGTTCGTACCCCCAGCCTGATAGTGCAACTCATCGGCATGATGACCGGAGAAATCTATCGTGTGTTGGCACGACTTCTCAGGTTTAACGTTGTTGTCTGATGAACACATTTCTTTCTTATGATTCATCACCTTGTTGGCACTCTCAAGAGTCGCACGTTTTGAGCTACGCCTTTGTGAGCGTTGGACCTTAACGGGCTCTTGGACTTTGACACACTGTCCGAGGCGGTCAGTTATAGGAGTTTTTTCTTTACGAGAAGGCTCAGACTTGTTGCAAGGGCGAGTACGACCTCCAGCTCGATGAGTTGCTCGGGGTTCATTCACCATGCCCAAGCGCTCTTTGATCACAAATCTATTTCGATCTTCATGTAGAGGACTGTAGGCTGTCTAAAAATCACAGTGGATAGCTGATTAAAACAAGCCCCTACGATAGAGGTCACCATCAAATGACTTTCAAATCACCGCAAACACAACCTCATTTCTGAGATGATTGATCTTGATGGCTGCGACAACAGCATGACTAATAGAGATGCTGATGAGCAGTGTAATGATTTTAGAAATAAAAGGTTGGACTTAGTTAGTGAGTTGCTTGGTAGAGAGTTGTGGGCAAATATTCGTCTAAAAGACACTATGGATGTTGATTCCCGTCTAAGCTCCTACAACGGAAGCTATAATCAAATAGTTTTCGGGTCGATAAGCGAAGAAACTGCAAATGGAGGACTTTTCACATAGATCGAGAAGAGTTACAATTCGACGACACTTCCGACAACTGATGGAAACTCTATTCAGCAGTCTTCACAATCTACAGTGAAGGTCACAATTTGACGACTTTCACACTCCACAACAGCTAAAGCGAGGATTACAGAACAACGGTCTTTGCAATATCTTACAGAAGAGGTCACAAGTCAACAAGCTTCTTCTAAAACGCGGAAGTCATCCCCGCGTCACAAGTATGGAAGTGCAGGCGACCCCCGCGTTTCCAAGACACAACTCAACGTGAGCGACCCGCGCGTTCGTAAGGGTTCAACTCACACCGACCCCCGCGTCACCAAGCAGGCAACAAGCCAAAACGCGAGCGACCCTCGCGTTCATCAATGTTCAGCTAACACCGACCCTCGCGTCACGATTCTAAGACACGAAGTTGGGTTCTGAACGCCAGAGTAGGCGTTTGACTTGTTCAAACACAAGTCGAACGGTTCCAGAACCGTTTATCCCACGTTCTGAGGGATTTTCGCCCACGTAGGAGCGGATATAGGGGTCAGTTACAACCCCTTATCCCCCTATAAAAGCTCAACAAACTCGAGAGAGTAAGGCTGGCTCTTTGAAAACTGAAGAGTGAGTAGGTTGGATTTTAGAGATCTAAACCGCACAGGTTGGAGATTTAGCAGCAACGAAATCCTTGAGATAGGATTTTTGAATCGATCTCAGGAGATCAGAGCCGAGAGGATTCTTCGACAACGGATACAGCTTGATCATTAACCGAATTTTCGGTTCTAACAACTCTATCTACAGAGTTTTAACTCGTTCAGAGTTCTTAAACTCATTAAAGAGTTACGTATAAAACTTCCTACAGAAGTTCATCGTTCCCACGAGATAAGAGACGGTCGGATCGTCAACGGAGAGCAAGTTCGACGCTATCAATCGAAGGAAGCACTCCATCGCTACCAAGAAGAACCCAGTTTTAAACAAAGGGGAAGAACCAATTTCGTTCTCCTCTCTTTTGTAATCAAGTTGTAATCGAGATCAAAGGAATCAATTCAAATTTTCTTTTATCTTCCTTATTGCAATTTTCCTACATACAAAAGATGGCGACTCCGCTGGGGACTAGCTTTTCCGATGAAGAAGTGGTGGCGCAGTCCGACGTCCACCTCATGGGAACGACAGTAGAAACTCTCATCGTGGAGTTTGATCAAGCAAAATATGAGGAAACATTATCCTCCGGATCGCTTAGCCCCAAGGCTAAGCACGATGTACGCAAGACCTCCAAGAAGGTCAATTCTGTTGTCGAAGTGCCGAAGAAAGCCCTCTCCTTCGGCCAGGAACTCAAGTTGGCTCTGCAGGCGGAAAATCCCACCTCCGCGTCAGCCCAACGTGCTTCAGGCCACAAACGGCCTTTGGAAGAGACGAGTCCTGTGAACGTCGATGATGTTGCTGCTAAGGCTTTGAGACAAGCCAAAAAGAACGCTGCTCGCCGACGGAGAAGATCCATACGACGAGCACACTTACGAGAAAGCCGATTGTTAACCCAACGCGAACATCGCGTTACTGAAAATCCAACCGAGCCTAGCGTTCCCAAAGAAGAACGCTCACTGCGTGGCAATGAGCCCAACTATGAACCTAGGCTGATACAGCTCAAACGCAACCCTGAGTGGCGCGTCGTTCAAACAAAACACAGCCCTCAGAACGGAGCTGTCAAAACTAAACGCACCCCTCAGGAGCGCGTTCCAATTGAACATGACTCTCAGGAGTCTGTTTCACAAACTAAACGCACCCCTCAGGGGCGCGTTCCAATTGAACATGGCTCTCAGGAGTCTGTTTCACAAATTAAACGCGACCCCCAGGTGCGCGTTCAAACGAAGCGTGACTCTCAAGAGTCCGTTTCACCAACTAAACGCGACCCTCAGGGGCGCGTTCAACCAAAACTCGATCCTCAGAGGTCAAGTTCTTCATTTAAACGCAGGCCTCGGCCTAGTGTTTACAAATCTCAACGCGACCCTCGCGTTATGTCTCAAGAACGCGATCTTCAAGGGGTCCGTCAGGTTCAAAAAGGTCAGCGTGGATTTAAAATTCACGTTCAACAAGAACCAACCTCACCTACCCAAGGGCAGGGGGTTCCATCTCCACCTCCTAGCCCGGGGAACGTTTCCTCCCAAATTCCTGACTTACGGGAATTATTGTCGAGAGGAAAATCAACAACACAAGCAGCTCACTCGTGTCAATGTGAGAGGCTCATCTCGGCAGTCCTGTCAGAATGCCCTTGTTGTGCATCCGCACATCGGCAGTCAGTATTCGATAGGTTGACAAACGTTGTTAGGCCAGCTAAACGACAACGCCGCAACAGAAAGAAGACAACTGAAGCGGAATACCCTCAGGTCACTATCAACATGATCGGCCGAGGGAAGGCCTCGCATGTTGATTCTGACGAGTCACAAGAGAGTCATCCACCAACTGTCCGAGAAATTTGTGACCAGTTCGAAGGAGTATATCAGAATACTCGGACTCGGACGGGAACTATTCGCCCGGTTGACTATCAAAAATTAGCCAAGGGCATTACAACAAGTGAGGAACATTCGGCAATAGCCGAATCTCAATCTTCAAGCTCTGTTGGAGCACGCGAGGTTTCCGCTTACACAGCAGGGAACCACGAAGACATAGCCAAAAGAGTGGACGAACATAGTGTCATACTCCAGACGCAACAGGAAACACTCCTCCAATTAAAGGAGATGTTGGCCCAGCTTCTTGCTGAAAAAGGCCACAAACCCGAATCTTCCCGGAGAACAACTTCGAAGGGAAAATAAAGAGTGCACGAACATTCAGATCGTGAGACTCACAATCTGGGATCTTCTTCCGAAGGTGAGAGGGAGATAGAAAAAGAACTGCATCCTCAATCCACCAAGGTGGATGAACTGGAGGCTCGCCTCAACGCAATCGCCAACAGAAGCGAGCTTCGCGAAGAGGGAGTAGTACGGCCTTACCCTGCTGAGTGGGATACAGCTCCCTACCCACCAAAATTTAAGGCCCCTACCTTACAACCTTTTGATGGCACAGGATCGCCGAATCAACACATTTACTACTTCAAATCCCAAACTGGAGACGTAGTAGCGAATGATGCTATCCTGACCAGGTTATTCATCGGTACCCTTAAAGGTGTCGCTTTCGAATGGTTCATGAAATTGCCTGCTGGATCTATCCAAAAATGGATAGATCTGGAAAGGCTATTCTTGGCCAGATTCTTTGAGGACGATACAGAAGTCTCCGTCCCAACTCTTCTTGCCACTAAGCAAAGGAAAGGAGAGTCAATCAAGGCTTACGTAGAGAGGTTCCGCAGCATGGCATTGCGATGCCCCTCAGGTATGACTCAATCAACTCTGGTTAAAACGTGCAGGCACAACCTGCAGACCCAACTCCTCGCTCAGATGGGAGTAGCAGAGTGTCGCTCCTGGAGACAATTAGTTTCACAAGGAGAACAAGCAGAAGAGATAGTGGCGCGAGTCAAAGCTGAAGAAGAGCCACAACCCAAGCCGCAGCAACAACGCAATCAGCAAAATACCCAGCGGTCTAAGGGAAAAGAGACTCTAGCAGCCGACTACACGCGAGTGCCACCACCTACCAAGCAAGGCAAGGCGCCAAATCAACAAAGAGCGCCTAAACAGTATTCGTTCAAGGAGGAGCATGTGGATACCTTATTCTAATTGCTTCGAAAGAACAATAAACTCCAGTTGCCTGAAATCAGAAAACCAGATGAAGCGGGGAAAGTTGATGATCCCAACTATTGCCGTTATCACAGATTCCTTGGGCATCCTACCAAGAAATGCTATGTCTTCAAAGACATCTTGCAGAATTTGGTAAACGCTAATGTGCTCACCTTGAAGCCAGAGCAGAAGACCGTATCCACTAATATGATAGCGGTCCAATTTGGTGACTTTCCCCGGTGGTAACCGCGAACGGTGTTGTACCCATCCGCAAGGGAGAAATGCACCTAAAGAATGCTGACTTGCATAGTCAGAAGGACAGGGGGTTGGTACCCCTCACCACCCCAAAAGGGGAAATCATGTGGGTCCACCCTGATTTGCTTGAAGATCAACAGTGGACGAGCACCTCGTCCAGAAAGAAGGGAGGCAAGGCTAAATCTTCCAACATGATTAGCCCCTCCGTTGCCGAAAACGATGACCACCTCAAACCTCTTACTGATTCAGAAGAGGAGAGGATTGTCCTGGCAGCGTATCCAGGAGACAACCCTGGCACTCGGTCAGGAAAAGCCTACCTGAGGGATTATGGCCAGAATACTCAAGAGGTGGAAGAACAGCCCCAAGACGCTGGGGGTTCTGCGCCGAAGAAGCCGGTCGACAAAGGCAAACAAAAAGAGCTCCGGTTCAATAAAAATCTTCACCAGGAACTCGGGGAGTCAAGTGCTCCCTTTCAATTCAACGTCATGACTCAACTGGCTAACATACCGGCTAGGATCACTTTATATGAGCTCTTGAAGTTATCTAAAACTACCAAGGAAGCTCTGATCGAAGCTTTAAAGAATACGGAGAGCTTTATTACACAAGTCACTCCGATTCCCGAGGCTTCTGATGATCAAACTTGTCTGCAATGCCTGCAAGCGGCGAGAAGTCTACCATGCATATCGTTCACACAAGAAGACATGCAGGTCAAACACGAACATGACCGACCACTGTACTACACAGGGTATATTGGATCTTCGGAAATTAGTCATGTTCAGGTTGACCCGGGCTCAGCGCTCAGCATCATGCCCTACAGGGTCATGCAGGTATTAGGGATTCCTATGCACCGACTGCACACTACCCAGACTACTATCTTCGGGTTCAATGCAAACAGTACCCGACCCCTGGGGAAGATTAAGCTCAGGTGCCAGATCGGAGATCTCAAGTCTGAGGTAGCATGCTACATCATAGATGCGGACACGTCTTACAATCTTTTGCTAGGATGACCATGGATACATGCCAACCGCATTGTCCCATCCACCCTGCACCAGGTTATGAAGTACGCCAATGACGAGGGCGAAGTTCGAACCCTGATCGTAGAAAAATACCCCTTCCGAGGAGTAGAAAACTTCCACACCGACTCCGTCTTCTATCTGGAGTCCCAGGAGAAAGGAGATGTAGACAGCGGTAACGAAGCTGACATCGAGCCAGATCCTGACGAAGACTGTCCTTGGGAATTAAACTTTGATGTAATGGGTCAGGGTGAGAGTAATAATGATGTACCAAGTGGGGGCGAGTGGTGCATTAATGAAGATTTTATTTTAGCGTACTTGTCTGGTGTCTCTCTTAACAATAAACAAATAGAGAATAATTCTAGTGCAGGTACCAACCCATGGCACGTACTGTGCACAGAGGTATCACTCACATTGCCGATCGAGTCATCCCTCGTTTCAGAGGAAGAAATAGAGGATGCACAGAAAGCCTTCTTCAAAGTCCCATCCAAAAGGAAAGGGCGGAAGCCGATCTGTTTTGGAAAAGTCAAACCGATACAACTCAAACGAGGAAGTTCGGAGGAAGATGATGGAGTTCCTCAATTCCATTATCACGAACCTAATTCCCTCCGGTTGATGAAACAAATGGGGTATGACTTTGACAAGAAGCAGGGTCTAAATTTCGGGAAAGGAAGGCGAACACCAATCCGAATGTCCCTAACCCCCGAAGGGAAATCCCCAGATTACTATCAAAAGACTAAAAGGGGTTTAGGATTTGTCACACCTCCCGCTGTCTCAGAAAATGAAATAAGTAATTATCTGCGTCAGGACCGCTCATCCGGAACATCTGCATATGAGTCTGATGTCAGTGTCGGACCTCTCTTTAGAAATCTGACCGTGAATATGGTTTCAATCGATCACCCGGATGAAAATGCAGGGGACGATGAAGGGTTAATGGAATCGATCAATGACCCCTGGATCAAACGTCTTAACATTTTGTGGGACATGCGATTCGAACAACGCGAACCACCCACTGAAGATAAAGTGGTCCAGGTTAATATGGGAGGCGCACAAGACCCTAAACCCATTTTCATAGCTGAGGATTTATCATCATCCGAGAAAGAAGATCTTATATCTCTCATCCGAGAATATATAGATGTCTTTGCTTGGAATTATGAAGACATGCCTGGCCTTGACCCGAAGGTTGCTGTGCACCGTCTCAACATTGATCCGGATGCCAAACCCGTTAAACAACAACAACGTAGGTTTCGTCCGAAAATTATGGAATCAATCGAGTCTGAAGTGAAAAAGCTTATAGACTCGGGTTTTGTCAGGGAAGAACAACACCCAGACTGGGTAGCTAACATTGTTCCAGTTCCCAAGAAAAATGGTAAAGTCCGTATATGCATCGACTTCCGCGACCTTAACGCAGCCTGTCCAAAAGACGAGTTTCCACTTCCTATCACGGATGTCATGATCGATAATACCTGCGGATACGAAAGAATGTCTTTCATGGACGGATTCTCCGGGTACAATCAAATCAAGATGCACCCGGACGACGAGAAGCATACTGCATTCAGAACACCGCTGGGGGTGTATTGCTACACAGTGATGCCCTTCGGCCTGAAAAATGCAGGTGCAACCTATCAACGTGCAATGAACACTATCTTCCACGAACATCTGCGTAAGAAGATCGAATGCTACGTTGACGACATCGCAGTGAAAAGCCAACATAAAGGGGATCATCTTACAGACCTGAAAACGATGTTTGAAATCATGCGAACACATCAGCTGAAGATGAATCCAACAAAATCATTTCTCGGAGTATCAAGTGGAAAATTCCTGGGATTTATTGTCACATCCAAGGGAATTTCTTTAGATCCGAAAAAGGTGCGCGCTATCCAAGACATGCCGCCGCCGAAGAACCTCAAAGAACTCCGAGGTTTGCAAGGTAGACTAGCCTACATCCGGAGGTTCATATCTAATCTTTCGGGGCGCTGCCAACCTTTCTCGAAGCTCATGAAGAAGGGAGTGTCCTTTGTGTGGGATGGGGAATGTCAAAAAGCATTTGAAGAGATCAAGAAATATCTCACCCAGCCACCCGTTCTCGTGGCCCCTATATCAGGAAAACCATTCCTGTTATATGTAAGGGCTATGGATCATTCGCTAGGAGCGCTGCTGGCCCAGAACGATGATCAAGGTCATGAGCAAGCCATCTACTATTTAAGCAGGACCATGATGGGAGCCGAACATCGGTACAACCCGGTCGAGAAAGAATGTCTCGCTTTGGTATTCGCGGTTCAAAAGATGCGACATTACCTAGTTGGACAGACAATTCATGTCATCTCGAAGGTGAATCCTTTGAGAGTCCTGATGACGAAACCATCGTCTTTGAATTGTCGGCTTGCAAAATGGGCCATTCTTTTGTCATAATACGACATGCAATTTATGCCCCAAAAGGCAGTCAAGGGTCAAGCATTGGCAGATTTCTTGGCCGATCACCCGGTGCCAGGGACATCTAAGTTGTATGAAGAGTTGCCCGACGAAATCGCCGAAGCTTGTGTTGCTCAAGAATCTACACAAGTGTGGAAATTATTCTTCGACGGCGCGTCTAGAGCAAACCCTCACGGAGCGATTACTGCGGGAGTAGGAGTGGTGCTCGTATCGCCTAATGGTCACGTAATCCCAAGAGGATTTTCCTTAATCGAACCGTGTACCAACAATATAGCTGAGTATAACGCGTTGCTACTAGGGATGCGACTTGCCGAAGAACTCAATATTCGGCGCCTTGAGGCTTATGGTGATTCTCAGCTCATTGTAAATCAAGTCCGAGGGGAATACGAAGTACGTCATGAGGACTTAATCCCATACTACTTCGCAGTGCTGAAGCAAGCTAAGCAGTTCGAGGGATTCTTTATCGAATACATTCCACGAGCCCAGAACGCTTACGCAGATGCTTTGGCTTCATTAGCGACCTCGTTGGCATTACCACCAGGAACCGAAACGACAATCCCAGTCTCAGGACGTGAACTATACTCCTCCAAGATTCCTAAGGAGGAAAGCTCAGACAAGACAATGACGGAGGAAGTCTGTACGACCTCTATAGAATTCGAGTCTAGAGATTGGCGATTTCCATATGTTGACTATGTCTTATACGGAATCTTGCCTGACGACCCCAAGGAAGCGGCCGGCATCAAACGAAAGGCCCTCCGATTCTATTACAATACAGTCACTCAGACTCTGTATCGTAAATCCCATGACGGTATTTTGCTCCGATGTCTTTCTCAAAAGGAAGCAAAAGAGACCCTCAAGGAAGCTCATGAAGGGATGTGCGGAGCTCATCAGCCCGGAGCTAAATTAGGGGATCGTCTCCGACGAATTGGCTATTACTGGCCAAAGATGTTCTCAGACGCGGTTGACTACGCTAAACGTTGTCACGCGTGCCAAATTCATGGGGATTTCATCCACCAAGCACCTGGGAACTTACATCCCACATTTGCATCATGGCCATTTGAAGAATGGGGCATGGATATCGTAGGTCCAATTTCTCCTCTGACTTCTAAAGGACATCGGTTCATCCTGGCTGTGACCGATTATTTCTCCAAGTGGGCGGAGGCAATCCCGTTAAAAGAAGTCAAAACTTCCAACGTAATCAAATTCATCAAACACCATGTTGTCTACCGTTTTGGAGTCCCGAGGCGGATAGTTCATGACAACGGGACACAATTCATCAGTTTTGGGTTCCGGAGGTTTTGTGACAAGTTCAGAATCCAGAACGTTGCATCTACGGCATATTATCCGCCGGCGAATGGTCTTGCAGAAGCCTTCAACAAAACCATTGTGAAACTTCTCAAGAAATTTGTCTCCAAGAGTCGACGCGATTGGGATGAAAGACTCGGCGAATGTTTGTGGGCTTACCGCACAACGGTAAGGACCCCTACAAGAGCTACACCATTCTCGCTGGTATATGGCTGTGAAGCCGTATTACCACTGGAAATTCAGATTCCTTCTCTGAGAGTCGCTATCACGACAGGGCTAACAGAAGAAGAAAAGCATCAACGGCGCCTGCAAGAACTTGAAGCCCTAGACGACAAACGACTTCAAGCTAAGCAGCAGATCGAACTCTATCAAGCTCGAATTTCCAAAGCCTACAATAAAAAGGTTAAGGAACGAACTTTCAAAAAAGGCGATTTGGTCTTGGCCAACAGACGACCCATGGTGATGACACACAAAACCAAAGAGAAGTTCAATCCTAAATGGGAAGGGCCCTTCGTAATAGACTCAGTTTATTCGAACGGAGCATATCGCCTTATCAATCAACAAGGAGACAGGCTCATGATGCCAATCAATGGGAAATTCCTAAAGAGATATTTCCCGTGAATCATGTTGCCCCCTAATCCCCAGATAGATTAGGCTAGGGGTTGCCTATTTATAGTGTAACTCTATTTTATATCTCGTCAAGTTAACACTACACCTCTGACGATTGAAATTTTCTAGAATTGTTTTATAAACGGTAATAAAGAGAATTTCGTTTTCATATTGAGTCGACACTACGTTTTTCATTGTCTTGAATCATGCTTCAACAAAAGAGATAATGAAAACCAAAATGATATCATTTCCATTCAATATTGTTAATCTGAATACAAAAGTGAAAACAATTGAAATGAAAATGATACAAATTTATCCCTCCACCAAAAATAGCGCAAACCCTAAACATCGGGGCTCATCAATCTGAAAGACTTGAGTTTAGATTTCAGCGCTGATATATTTTCCTCGCGAGCCTTTCTGATGTCTTTAGTTATCTTGCTCTTGAGTTCCTCTTCACTAGGCGTTGCTTCTGCAAGTTCTCGCCGAAGTTTATCGGCAGCGACAATCTCGTCGCAATAGCATTTGAAGAGTCCATCACAATAACCAGCGAATCCTCTTAAAATCTCCACCCCATCAGCTAGCTGAGCGTTTATCTGAGGGACTTCAACACCAGCTCGAGCAAGCTCTGCTGCAGTATCCCGGAGACCCACAGCAAGGTTGCCCATGTCCCTCTGTACTTGGGCATGTTCATCACGCAGGTGAGCAAGACGAGGTTCTGTTTCGGATAAACTCTTCTGAAGAACCTCTTGCTGTTGCGCCTTCAAAGCCTTGGCCTCAGAAAGAGCCCGATCCACTTCTGGGCCTATGTCGTCACGTTGCAGCATGGAGAGGAACTCCAGCTCATATTCCAAGATGATGAGGCTCTCACGACAGTTCTCGGTCCATATTTTATCACCCTGATGCTTGATCTTAGCCAAGCATTCCAGCAAATGAGGTTCAAAAACCTTGTAACTTACGTCCCCGAGACTGACAACGTCAATGGTCCTTTGCATCCAACGTTCCAATTGTTCGATGAGCTCCCTCAGTGTCTCAGAGCTTGGGGGTGGGGCGGTCGGATAAACGAAGCAGTCCGCATAATCAGTGCGAGTAGAGGTGTGCGGGGCTTCAGATAAGAATGTCTTGACCATTTCTGACGTGGAGCCTAAGATATCCTCTTCCTGCTCACCGATTGTTGCTTCAAGACTTGGAGGAGCGGTGGGAAGCGTAATACCCTCTCTATTTTCAGGAGATGCAGCATGCGCTGATCGTATCGCGTCTCCCATCAGCTTGGTCTTCTTTGAATTTTTGGCTACGACAGGCAGCCGTTTACGCATTCTCCTGTCATACTCGCCCTGTTCAGCAGCAGAAAGAGCCTTCTTACCCGATCTCAAAAGACGAGGTTCAGAAACAGGCACTTCTGGAATTGACTTTTCTTCGGAAGAGTCAGCAATCGGTGTTTCTTCTTCGATCTCCATAGGAGCTTCTTCTTTGGGAGGTTCGACGGCGGACAAATTCCTAATAGCTTCAATAGCTCCGGACACTTCTTGTTCGCAGGATAAATATTCTTCTACCCCCGGCAAACGAGTACTGGAAGAACGACTCCTCGAACGATACAATTCCCGAATCTCATTTATGCAGGAGGTATGAATATCATACCCCGCGACTTGGGAAACTTCTTCATACCAGCTGCAGAAATCGGCAACAGTAGAGCAGCCAGGCGGCGAATTGGGTAAAGTGAATTGCGCATGGATTCCCCCGGCGGAAAAGAAGTACCATGCACGAGCTCCTTCATATAAATTCCCAACTTGAGCCAAGGCCGGGTTGGGATTGCCAACATAAAGCTGGTCATATCCAAATTGCCTAGCGAATCGAGAAGGCACATAAGGCTCAATAAAGCACTTCTCCCGCAAGCGGAAGACCAGGTAGCCCAACCTGATCATAAGAAGCCAGTTGAATGTGCCTTCTTCCAAAGAAGACGAGCCCTCAAAAAGCAAGTCCAGGAAGCGGGCATCCTTCACGTCAGCTCCGTCAAAATTAGGAGCACAACAGAGCATCCGGTAATTATCTTTCCGAGATAAGAGTTGTCGAGCCCTGACTATGTAAGAATGAGTCCACGTGGCCGACTCTAATCTCTGTATGAAGGGGATGTAAGCATCAGCACTCTCCGATACTCCCGTCATCAAGGAGGGGCAATGCAGCACGAACCAGGCCACCAAGTACGTATACGGCACTGGTATGCGTGGCTGGGGGTTCTTCCCGGCTTTCTTCCTGGCAACCTTAACCGTCGAGGCACCGAGCAGATCGGAGGTCAACATCCTTAGGCCGTTTTGAATGCAGCCGACCATGGCAGTGAGGAGGCTCACGGGTCTCCCATGTGCTAGCAAAACAGCTGGATATACAACCTCAGCCAAGATCGCTTCCATTGGTCTTGACGGCACTACACACCGTTTCAACCAAACCATAAAGAAGCCTGTAAGTAGAGCCATATCAGAAATAGGAATTGCAGCCTGGTGGTGGAAATTTTTAAACTCAACACCAGCCTCAAAATCCTCTTCTACATGCTCTGTTTTGTAGATGGCGTTAGAAGCCTTAATCCGAGCTTTGGCCTCTTTGGGAGAGATGGCTGCAACACGAGACACGGCTACATCTTTCCGGTTTAAATTCTGAAAGAGGTATTCCGCCCATACGGTATGCATAATGCCCCCTCCACGCATCCCAAAGACTTGAGCACAGATGTGGAAGTGGCACATCAACTCTCAGAAAGTAGCATAAATTTCTGGATGCGCCAACCTCAGTCGGGAAAGCTCTTCGGTAGTGGGAATGAACTCCTCATAGGGTGTTTTTCCAAGTGGCAATCCCGACACTGCTTGCATCTCATGGAGAGCAAAACCTAACTCTCCTGCAGGGGTGAAAAATGTGCAACTGTCCGGGTTATATTTCTCCAACATAGCGAAGAAATTATGGAAGCTCTGCACGACTCCCCGTCGAGTAGCTAACACGGGAATTGTGAGACCCGATTGAGTGAGTGACTCCTTAAGCTCCTCAAGAACAAAGTCAATCATACGGGTCTACCAACCTCCTTCTCCGGAACAAACCCATCCAGGGGATCTGAACGCTTGGGTAGAAAATTCACCCTGAGCCATAAGGAATTGGCGAATAAAGATGTTCGCTGGGCGTGGCATCTCCTGAACCAGCTCCTTCTTCTCAAACAAACCAGGTCTCAATCCCTTGAGCTGCCCTCCGATTTGTGTACGAGCCCGTCGACCAGATCCGAACGACACATTTTCCTTCTCTTTGACTATGTCAAAAGTCAAACCCCGACGGTGGCTTGCATTCAAAAAGTGGGAGAGGGGATACATCCTCTTCATGTTTGGAAGGAAGAAGTAGCGATTGTCAACTTTCCGCAACAGCTTCGAATCTTCTACGTGTACGAGGTGATCATCGATGGATATGCGATCTCCGAATAGGAACGCCGGTTTGGGAAACTGGGTATGACCAGCAGGGGTCTCCATGTCCAAATCAGTAATCAAAACTCTAAGAGTTGAACATCGAGGAGATCTAATCATGTCCGTTCTCTCGGAGTCAGCGAAAGTGCAAAGCGGAACTGTGTTTTGAAGACTGAAAGTTTCATTTGCATCAAGACCGCCAATATACCCAAAATGATGTTCTTGCGAAAGTGGCACATTTGGGAGAAGCACTGCACAATCAAAAGCAGATGTTAATGAGCTATCGACATAAAGAGGAAACCCAAAGCAAAGGGTTAAAGTCTCATGTCAAATCTCCAACGCGAGGGTCGAGCCCCGCGTCAGAAATCTCCAACGCGAGGGTCGAGCCCCACGTCAGAATTCTCAAACGCAAGGGTCGAATCTCGTGTTAAAAAATTGGAACGCGAGGGTCGGACCCAAAGGGGATCCCAGTCCCGCGTTTTCATCCAGTTAGAACGAGTCATCTTCCTCGTTATCAAGAACCCATTTAGGGTTTTCAGAAAACTTGCCAAAGCAAGTTCTTTTAGTCGGCACTTACCACGACAGGGAAGTTCCTGTGACGACGGGGATGACGACGACGTCCTAGCACGATCAGGAACACCGCCGGCGCCCTCAACCGACGGTGTTTCGGAAGTCGCTCCGGCGACTTTCTTGGAGCTTGAACCCATCCTCCGTGGCGCCATCAGCACAGTGGATCGGAGGAGGTGTTTTCGAACGAAGAAGACGAAGTTCGTCGGAGATCTCGCCGAAGTCAAACGAGATTTCTCGTTCTTGGAAATAGCCAAAATTTTGAGAGTCAAGTGACTCTTGACATGACCACTCAGGTCTATTTATAACAGCCGTCAAGCTGTTGAGATGGTACGGGATTCTAGGGAAGAATCCCAATCATTTTCAAAACGCGGAGCCCACTATCGCGTTCGAATTTCAATGGGGCAAGGCCCAAGCCCGCGTCACTAAGGCCTGAACCTCGCGTTCCAAATCTTAAACGCAAAGGTCACCTTAGCGTTATAACTCTTCGATACTTAGCCTCTAAGTTCATGGGTTCTTTTTAACAGAGTGCGTTCAAAACTCTGTATCTCCTCAACCCATCCGGTTAATATTACACCTCAGATGGTCATCGTCCTAACAGAGATTGAATTTAGTTATTATCACCACCAATATAACTATAATTCCTCTGTTAAAGTCCACTTATCGATTCTCATTAACAGAACGATAAGTCCTCAAAATCACTCAGATTATTGTCAATTTATTAGCTCTTTCCAACAGGGCAATAAATAACCAGTTTATCAGCTCTTCTCAGTGGGGTAATAAAAGTACTCAAGATCTTGTTCAAATCCTTAGTATCACAATTCATCACTCCGATGGTAAAAATAATACTTAGTGATTTTCCCCAGCAAGATATAAAAGGATTTTATCCCCACAGATATCACGTTAAAACCACACCTCTGACAAAATCAACTTATCGACTCTCCCCCAATAGAACGATAAGTCCTCAAAATTGCCCCGATCGCAATTTCTTTCCTGTCACG
>BQKN01001097.1:285400-299743 GCA_022839385.1 Asparagus kiusianus
CACACCGACCCCCGCGTCACCAAGCAGGCAACAAGCCAAAACGCGAGTGACCCTCGCGTTCATCAATGTTCAGCTAACACCGACCCTCGCGTCACGATTCTAAGACACGAAGTTGGGTTCTGAACGCCAGAGTAGGCGTTTGACTTGTTCAAACACAAGTCGAACGGTTCCAGAACCGTTTATCCCACGTTCTGAGGGATTTTCGCCCACGTAGGAGCGGATATAGGGGTCAGTTACAACCCCTTATCCCCCTATAAAAGCTCAACAAACTCGAGAGAGTTAAAGGCTGGCTCTTTGAAAACTGAAGAGTGAGTAGGTTGGATTTTAGAGATCTAAACCGCACAGGTTGGAGATTTAGCAGCAACGAAATCCTTGGAGATAGGATTTTTGAATCGATCTCAGGAGATCAGAGCCGAGAGGATTCTTCGACAACGGATACAGCTTGATCATTAACCGAATTTTCGGTTCTAACAACTCTATCTACAGAGTTTTAACTCGTTCAGAGTTCTTAAACTCATTAAAGAGTTACGTATAAAACTTCCTACAGAAGTTCATCGTTCCCACGAGATAAGAGACGGTCGGATCGTCAACGGAGAGCAATATCGACGCTATCAATCGAAGGAAGCACTCCATCGCTACCAAGAAGAACCCAGTTTTAAACAAAGGGGAAGAACCAATTTCGTTCTCCTCTCTTTTGTAATCAAGTTGTAATCGAGATCAAAGAAATCAATTCAAATTTTCTTTTATCTTCCTTATTGCAATTTTCCTACATACAAGGACCCAGGCGATCCTTCAACAAAATTCTATATTTGGAGAGATCTATGTTGTCGTAAGGCCTCATCGGAGGTGCGGGAGCAATAAGAGAGGGATCTAAAGTTGACGAAGATTGGGTAACAGCCTCGGATCTGGAATCGAGTGAGAGACACGACCGGTGTCTCTTGTCGGGTAGAGGTGCTATTTTGGCCTTCAGCACCCAAACCTGCTTAGATCTTGGTGGCTTCTTGACCACCTTCTCTTGCTGCAATTTCCGAACTTATTGTGCGAGAATCCGTGAGTGCGCAAGTAGTGCGTGACATTTCTGGATACGCTCCTCGAGGGTAGAACGGGTTTGTTTGACACGAATCTATTTGTTAGTTGACGATTGGGAGGAGGACCCTGATGCTTGTTGTGAGGACGGCTTAGCCATTTGGCACTTTCTGAACTCTAGATCCGCTTGGTAGCGGAGTCCGTCCACTTGCTCCAAAGCCTTAGCGAACTGACGAGCAAGACGTTGACAACACCTTTGACGAGCCCTCTTCGATAAATTTGGCACGCCTTCAACAGTCAACTCCTTAATGGAGGTAGTATCCGAATCTGTGGCTTTGGCTTCATCGAACACTATCGGGTCATCACGAGGTACAACTACAGCAAGGGCGGTGGAGAGATCATCTTCTTGGGTCTTCAGATCTAAAGACCAGTAGATTTTCCTGGAGGAGGAGGCCTTCCTGCGCTTGCGAGGAGAGGCAGATCTAAAGGAGGAGGAGGAGACGTACTCCTCAAACCTCTGCTGGTCGAATTCGTATTCGACCTCTTCGTTCACCATGATCTTGATCGTTGGCTGCGGCATGACAGCCTTGGTAGTTAGGCTGTTAGCTCCCACTGTGGTCGCCAGTTTGTTTGGGGAGAAAATTAGTTTCTTCATTGAGGTATTCATTATAACTTTAGTCGTTACAATAAAAATACAAAAAGATAGTCTTTTATAAGACTCTTACACAATGAAAATACAATTCTAGTCAAAACAAACGCAGAGATCGTTTATCGTCTTCTGCTTGCGTGGGATCTTAGCCTATGATGGAGACGTTGATATCCGTGGACCACCAAACGATCAGATCAGATCCGGAAATTTGTTGATTCGTGAAGAAATCAAGAAACCAAAGCAATTATCTCGGCAACAGCAAGATAACCACTCTTCTCGAGATCACCGTAACGGGGCAATCTCAAGGAAAAGAACCGAGCTGCAGATCTAACGAACTCCTCTTCTTTATGCTGAAGAATTCACTGAAGTCTCCTTCTCCTCTCTGAAATTCATGCTCCTCTAGTCTTCAGTTCGGCAGGTCTTCGCCAACGCTCGAGAATTCCAGCTCTGAAAAAATGAAGGCCCTGTGGCTGTATTTATAGGCTTCGGGAGCCCTATTTTCGTATAAGAATGGCTAATTCCCTCTTATCCTCAGTTATAACCACTTAATCATGTTCATGGATGATATTTTATCAGTGGGAACAAATCCAGGTGATTAACAGTTGAAAAAACCGCTAAAATAGCCAAATCTGATTTTCGGGTCTACAGACACCCGTGGGTGTCTCGGCGTGGCCGAGACACTTGTGAGTGTCTTGGCTTGGCTGAGACACCTTTGGGTGCCTAGGTTGGCGGAGACATCAAAGAGGTGTCTTGGCTTTGGCTTAGGGCTTGGTCTACGTGTTCCGTCCGTTTCACCATATTTTCATCATCCGAACTCAGAATCGTGTAATCCAGAATGCATCGGAAAGCCGACAAGGAGATCGACAAGCTCCCATGATTAAATCATATGTGGAGTAAATGGTACATGAGAGGTTCTTCATCTTTCGTAAGCAATGTACAGCTCCCGGTTCATTCGTGTTTCTGTTATTCCGAAATTTTGTTGCTTCGCATGGTCCATCGACTCACTTCATGCGTTTGTCGTCTTCAAATGAGCTTTTGTGACTCAAATAGTGATGTTCATCATCTTCTCTCTATCTCGAGCAGCGCGCGGGGACCTATAGGCACTTTTTGATGCCTATAGTGAGTTTGAGTGATTTGTAATCTCAGTTTGTACTCTTCTTCTCTATTAGTGAAAAACCATATCCCCTTCTTGTTCGTGGACGTAAGCAACTTGTCGAACCACGTTAAAATTGCTTGTTTATGTTTGTGGCATTGATTTGGTTCGTTTGGCCATCTATCGACGTTCGTTTGATTTGATTTCTCGTAGCATGTTAGTTTGGTTGTTTGGCTTTCGCAACGCTCAACAAGTGGTATCAAAGCTCGGGCTACGCTTGGGTTATTTAGAGGAATAGGTCATTTTGGAGGCTCGCCTAGGGTTTCGTTTGGTGATAAAAGTGGGATCTTTTTGGTAAAGACTATCTTTTTTAGTTTTGGATCTATTCTTTATTTGTTCCGCATTTGTTTTGGTGCTTTGAGAAAGTTGGTCGAGAAAGAAGGAGTTGTGGAGGATACTTCCGGCGTGAAGACCGTCCAAAGTTTGAATATCCACTCTATGAAGATAGATGTGGAAAAGTTTAATGACACAAATAATTTTAATCTTTGGAGATGTGAAGTCTTGGATACGCTCAATGCGCAAAATTTGGAAGATATTTTGGAGTTAGACAGGAAACCGGATGATATTGAGGAGAAGGTTTGGAAAAAGATGAATAGAACGGTGTGTGGTGTGATTAGATCTTGTTTGACTCAAGATTTAAAATATGATGTGATCAATAAGACTTCGACTAAGAAGATTTGGGAGATCCTAGAGGGCAAGTATTTAACCAAGAGTGTAGAGAACCGCTTGCATTTTAAGAGGAGGCTTTATCACTTTCAATTGAAGAAGGGGACCTCCATTGGTGATCACATGAACCACTACACGGAGCTTCTTGCAGATTTAGCGAATGTAGATGTGATGATTGAACATGAGGACAAGACGTTGTTGTTGTTGAGTTCCTTGCCTGATGAGGAATATGAGATCTTTGTTCTTACTCTTATTAATGGGAATGCATCTCTTTCTTATAGCAAGGTCACCACTGTACTTGTGAATTATCAGCTTTGAAAGAAGGATAAGGAGACTTCAGTTAAGCTGGTAGTGGGGGCATTGGTAGCAAGAGAAAAGAGTCCAAACATTGGTAGGAGGTAGCATTCTAGATGGGCACATCTTGGAGTTCGTAGGAATCAGTGTGCCTTTTGTAAAGAAGATGGACGTTGGAAAGCCGAATGCCCAAAGTTGGTTGTACGAGCCGGGAAGAATAAGAGGAAAGCTATTCAAGCTTCAGAGGTGAATGTTATCAAGGCTAGTGGTAATAATTCAGATTTGGATTCTTCAGGCTACTCATTATGTATATTAACGTCAGTTTGTGTTGCCGACTCTACAGAGTGGATGTTGGATTCGGGTGCTTCTTACCATATTTACCCTAAGAGGGATTGGTTCTCCAGCTTTCAGGAGTTGGAAAGAGAAGAGGTCGTGCTCATGGGTAATGATCATGAATGTCCTATTGATGGTATCAGTACCGTTCGGATTAGGATGAGTGACGGAGTGATTCGGGAGTTGGTTAGAGTGAGGTTCGTTCCTCAGTTGAAGAAGAATATCATTTCACTTGGAGTTTTGAAGGCAGCAGGCTATAGGGTGACCTTGGTCGATTCATGTTTGAAGATCACATTAGGGTCCATGATTGTGATGAAGGGCGTCAGGAGGAATAATTTGTATTATTTGATTGGGAGCACGGTGTTTGATAAAGAGCTAACGACTTTTTTGGATTTGGCTAGACTGTGGTATTTATTGAGTCTGGGTTATTTGATTGGTTATGCCGTGCATGGTTTGTTGAGGAGTGCTTTGACCTGCAAATTAAAGTCCTTTGAGCATATTGGTATGAGCAAGAAGACCGAGGTGGAGTTTGGCACTTTTATCCATCGATCGAGGGGTCTTTTAGGTGGTGTTCAGTTAGGTATTTGGGGGCCTTCCAAGGAGGCATTATTGGGAGGTAATCGATATTTAGTTTTCGCAGTTGGGGATTGTTCTAGGCATTAGTGGGTTACAACCAGGTCCCGTTAGTGTGAAGTCCTAGAAGTCAACAATAATTGGAAGAAGTGTATTGGTAGAAAGGTAACCCGTCATTCTAGCTTTGGTAGGGGTTCTTTCTTATATTTGTGTCGAGCTCATGACAGTTTGAGACACTTCATTAATGTGGAGACATTGGGACGATGAGATGAGATGACAGTTTTGATGGGTCGTTCCTTACTGGAGGGGGATCGGTGTTGGTTGTTGAGCATTGGTTTTGGTTTTGGAGCTTCGACATATTTGGGTCATCTTGATCATAGGTTGCCGACTGCTGCATGTGAAGATTTTGGATCAGGTGGAGCTGCTTCAGATTTTGGGTTGCGTCGGATCTTTGGTTGCCTAGCATTTAGTCACATCGAGGATGTGAGATTTGATCATATTGCACGTTTGGGATTCAGAGGTTTGTTTGATTATCAGTTAGGAGCTTCTGATTTTGTTCTGAGCAGGTATGTTATATTTAAATCTCGGCAGGTGGACAGTGTTGATCAGATCATTGGGATATCATAGCGGGTGGAGGGTAATCCTACTTCACATTAGGTGGAGATTACTCCACATACTCCAGATCATACTGCATCGTTTGGGATTCTAGCTGAGGTGATACAGTTTGGAGATCATTTGGATTTGGATGCAGATGATGAGTTGGTTTTAGATTCGAGTGCAGCTGGTAGATACGGCCATTGGTTCACCTCAGGTGGAGGTGTTTGATTTGTTTCAGTTTGGGGCTATTAGGAGCGCTATCAATTGTAGATCCGTTGGTGATATTGGTGAAGAGTTGCAAACTTTTCTATTTGATTGAGGGCCTTTGGAGGCCGTTTGGGTGAACTACGTGAATGTTTGATTCCTTGGGCAAGAGGATACGTAGGCAGTCATTTATGATGCAGCCGGTTTGGTGAGTTGATACCGATATTTGGAGTTTGTTCGCATTCTCGTTTGTGTTATCAACTTGTTATGGATTGAGTCCGTTGTCGTAGATTTGTTCCACTTCGTACTGGACATAACAAGTGAGACGTTTGGTTGGTATTGGTGTCAGCTCAGTTTTGGGAAAACTTCGCCGAGATGGAGAATTGTTGGATAGCAGGTTTCTAATATGTTTCCTAATTTGTTTTGGTAATAGGTTATTGGGATTCCTAATCTGTTTTGGTAACATGATTCCAAATCTGTTTTGGTAACATGTTATTGGGATTCCTAATCTGTTTTATTTTTTGTTTTAAAATTCCTAGTATGTTTATGATTTTAGGATTTTTATATATATGGATAAATTGGAAGAGAGAATTGAGAAGAAAATTAGGGATATTTGGACCACAGAAAAGATGTATTTTCTGAGCTATTAGTTAGGGTTTTGCTTGGAGAGAATTAGATTTTTGTTGGTAAGATTAATTGGTGAGTTTGAGTGATTTATAATCTCAGTTTGTACTCTTATTCTCTATTAGTGAAAAACCTTATCACCTTCTTGCCCGGTGGACGTAGGCAACTTGCCGAACCATGTTAAAAATGGTTGTTTGTGTTTGTGGCATTGATTTGGTTAGTTTGGCCTTCTCTCGACATTCGTTTAATATGATTTCTCGTAGCACGTTGGTTTGGTTGTTTGGCTTCCACAGTGCTCAACACACACGACTGAGAAAAGTCTCTGGACTTTTCTCGGTCGACCGTGATAGGTTCTACAGTCGACCGAAAAAACCCTGTAGGGGTTTTTAGTTTCAGTCGTTGGATTCGGTCGACCGCGAGTCGGGTCTGCAGTTGATTTTGGTTTTCTAACCAGTTTCGTTCGGAGTTGATATATAATCTTAATCCTAATTAATTAGGGTAAGTAAGGACGTTTTGAGCAGTCTTTGAGAGGAGATTGTTGCATCCAATTATGGGAGAATTGTGAGAGGTCTAGAGGTTTTATTTTAGGGTTTATTTGATGTGATTTATAACCCTATTTGTATTCTCTTGATTTCTAATACTAAGAACTCCCCCCTCCTTACCCTGTGAACGTAGGCAACTTGCCGAACCACGTAAAATTAGTTTGTCTTGCTATGGTATTGTGTTTGGCTTATTGGTTGTGATTTATCTCGTACTTGTTCGTATGGTTTCGAGCTTCCACTGCGTACAACAAGAGGTATCAGAGCTTCGGGTTTGGCTTGGGGCTTATTCGAAGAATTCGCTGAAGGATTCCTATTTGAAGAGTTAGATCAACAACATGGGAGAAGCAAGCACATTAGGTTCGTCTCTTACGAATATGATACAGAGTCTGAGCATCAATAATACAAAGATTGATTTTCTGAAGTTCGTCGACAAGATCAATTTTAATTAATTATTCTTCTAGTTTTTAATTAATTTTGATTTATAGTCATGATATGCTATTTCCGTTGCATTGTATGTTATGTTTTCAACACTATTGTAGGGACAAAAGAAAAGGAAAATGGATTTGGTGTTCAAAATAGGTATAGATTATGGAGGAAGTTCTTAACGGCTTTAGTTTATTAGGTTAGGAATGTAAGTATCTATCAATGACTAGGATTAAACATAACAAGACATTTCTTAGTCTTTACAACCCTAACTAACCAGAAGGGCGGTGTGGGGTAGGGTGGGGTGGGGTGGGGGGGGGGGGGTGAATTAGGATGAGAGAGAGGGGAGGGCACGAGGGTGGGTGAATTGGTGGGCGTGGGTGGTCTTTTTGTCTATTTGGTGTTGGGGATTTGAGGTTGTTGCTCCTCGAAGAATTTGAGGGTTTTTTGGTCTTAATTACTTGAGACACATAACATATAGGTTTAAGAAGATATAGATTTAAGAATATATTTTGTTCATTTCCAAGTGAAGGTGGAGATGGTTAGGTGGGAGATCGTGTAGTAGTGAGGGAGGAGAGAAAGGAGGGGTTGGATATTTTGTGGATTAGATTGTTGATGGAGAAGAAAATAAGATGGTGGATGGATCGGGGGAATTCATGAGGGGTTTTATTGCTACTTCCTGTTTGGTATCTGGATGTTTTTTTTATTAATTGGATCAAAGATCATTGTATTGGTTTCATAATTGGACGTTCATACCTATATTTTAATTGCTTGAATGATTGATCATATAATTAAATGCTAATTAGATCTTTATGATTGATCATATAATTACATGCTAATTGGATTTTTAATCACTTCTAATATTTTCCACCAATTAACATAAGGAAATTTTGTTGACGTGATGTAAAAAGTCTTGACTATCTTTAATTTGAACTACTTACAAAAATACTTGAGGCATTAGAAAGTGTGAGGCAATGTCCCGATTTTATCACTTTCTTTGCATTATTTGTAAAGTTATAATCCGAAGGTAGCGACGGTTCGGAGATAGTCAGAGAGAAAGAAATGAAAAGATAAATGTTATTTTACCTTTTACATACGTAATGCTCCCTTTTGTTCTTCACAATAGCTTATTGGCAACAACTAAAATCCCTATGAGAACCCCCCACCTCGTGGGGTTCTGAGCCATCAAAGATTCAAAATGGGGGCAGTGAATTACCAAACTAACCCTACTTATGATCTTAATGTTGCGCGCCTTACAGAAGCATGCTCGATAAACAAACGAGTCGATAAGACACGAGAGAAGAAAACCAAATCAAATCACGAGTGCAATCCATAAAAATACAACACAAATTAAACCAAACACAAAGATTTAAGTGGTTCGACAATTGCATGCGTCCATGAGAGAGGATGTGAAGATTTCACTATATGGAGGAGAAATACAATGGGTTACAACTCACAAAATCACTCAAATATAACCCTAACTAAAGCTCTCAACTCCCTCATAATATCACCCTCTCAAAGTGCTCAAAAGTCTCTCCTTTATCTGATTAAGAAACCCTAAATTTGTGTTTCAATTTATAACAAATCACAAAGCAAAACCAACTGGGAAAACCGAACTTGCCCAATTACCCGCTTCACGGTCGACTGGACACAGGCCTGCGGTCGATCGACCAGAAACACAAATTTCAGCCCTGTAAATAGCACACTTTTGGTCGACTACACGAACGTGGGCGATTGACCGACTCGAACAGGATTTCGGACCCTATATTGTGCACGAAATCGGTCGACCGACCTGCAACCAAACTGTATATGCTGCTTTTTCAAGTTTTCCTTAATTCTTTTGCCATTTTTAACAATTCTCCACCTCGGTGAAGTTTTCCCAAAACTGAGCCGACACCAAACATGAGCACCACGGCGTCGTCTCAGCAAATTCGACTGCACCAATGTGGTTGCCTACGTACCCCCTCTCCCAAGGGATCAAGTCACCTGTACTTCATCCAAATGGCCGCGAAAGGCCTCAACTATCACAAATTTACAAAAAGTTTCTATAATGATCAAACTTGTTACTCGAAACCACCTTTGTGAGCATATCCGTTGGATTGTCTTTTGTGTGGACCTTCATGAGCTTCACATCCCCATCTTTAAGAACATCTCGAACGAAGTGATAACGAACGTCAATGTGCTTCGTCCTCGTATAAAAAACTGATTCTTCGCCAAATAGATAGTACTCATGCTATCATAATGAATAGTGATGGATCGCTGCGAAATACCAAGATTCTTCAAAAGTCCTCGAAGCCAAATCATCTCCTTAACAACCTCCATAATCATCATATACTCTGTCTCCATCATAAACAAAGCCACCGTAGACTGCAAGGTGCATCTCCAACACACCGACGCATGGGTCAAAGTGAACACATATCCCGTCGTCGACCGATATTTATCCAAAATTCTAGCGTAATCCAAATCTACATATCCAATACATAGCTGCCCACCGCTAGTGTCCGATTCAAAAACCAAACCAATGTTGAGAGTACCTCGAATGTACCTCAAAATCTATCTCACGGCATCCCATTGACCCGGACCCAGATCGTGCATGTATCTAGAAACCATGCTCATCGCTTGTGACAATTCCAGCCTCATACAAACCATGGTGTACATCAAACTTCCCATTGCACTCGCATATGGAGTCTTCAATATCAACTCTTGATATTCAATTGTCTTCGGTGAATGATCAGCTGAAAGCTTCAAATGGGCTCCCAGTAGTATACTACCTGACTTCGTTTCCATGGTCACATTGAAACGCTGTAGAACCTTCTTAAAATAAGCCACTTTGTCAAATAAATTCTGCCCTTGTCTCTATCTCTACCGATCTCCATTCCTAATACGCGCTTCACTTCACCCAAATCCTTCATCTCGAACTCGCTAGAAAGCTGAATCTTCAATCTATCTATCGCAGATCTGGAAGTAGAAGAAACCAACAAGTCAATGACATAAAGCAATAAGTAAATGTACGTACCTCCATTCAACTTGCGGTAATACATGCAAGGATCAAACTAGCTTCTAATGTACGAATGACCGATCATGAACCCATCGAATCGCTTATACCACTGTCGAGGAGTTGCTTTAATCCGTATAGCGATTTTTTCAATCTACAAACCAATTTATCCTTCCCTACAGTTCGGAATCCCAATGGTTGAGTCATATAGATTTCTTCATTAAGATCATCAGGAAGAATTGTTGTTTTTACATCCAACTGATCTAACTCTAAACCATACTACGCCACCAAAGCTAGCAAAATCCGAATTAAAGAATACTTCACTACTGGAGAGAAAACCTCATTATAATCAATACTTTCCTCCTGTGCCTAGCCCTTCTCAACGAACCTAGCTTTGAACCTCACGGGCGTACCTTCAATACCCTCCTTCTTCGTATACACCTATTTACAACCAATTGCCTTCTGTCCTTTTGGAAGCTCAACAAGCTCTCATGTGTCGTTCCTATGAAGAGACTTCATCTCCTTCTACATAGCCACATGCTACAGATCAACCTCCGAACTTTGCTCGGCCTCTCTGAATGTAGTAGGAATCATCTTATTGACACTCTCTACCGGATGTGCATACGTAACAACTGTGTCTGTATATCTAGCTGGCATCCGTATGTTACTCCTCTATCTCTGAACTATAATAGAATCCTGAACCTGAATCGTTAGTCCCTGATCCTGCTCAACTAAACTTGTATTCTCCAAATCATCATCGTGTTCACCTGGAATCACCTCAATTGGTACTCTAATGGATATGGTCCCATCTGGATAATGTGGAGCTACATCAATCTCCACCACCTACGATGTCTCCAATGTCGGGTCGCTCTTTACCTGATGAGAGCTGGGAAGCTTCAAGATAGAAGCCTTATCGAATGTGACGTCTCTACTCAGCAGAATATTCTTATCAACTAGATCCCAAAGCTTGTATCCCTTAACACCATGCTTGAATCCAACAAATATAGTCTTCCTAGCTCGAGGTTCTAACTTATCTGTTCTAACATGATAAAATGCAAGGCACCCAAATATCTTGAGCTGATAATAGTCGTGTGCTGGCTCTCTCGACGACATCTCCATAGGGGTCTTCCCCTCAATCGTAGATGAAAGCAGTCCATTAATGAGGTGGCTCGCATAAGAAAGTACCTCAGCCTAAAATATTTTCTCCAAACCACTCTGTGACAATAAACATCGGACCTTCTTCAGTAAAGACCGATTCAACCTTTCTGCCACCCTATTTTGCTATGGTGTGTGGCTAACTATAAAGTACCTCTCTGTGCCATCGTCTTGACATAGCTACTGAAAGGGGTCAACGTCTTGATCTTTCTGTAATACCCACTAATAAATCCTCTTCCACGTCTTTGCTCACGGTTTGTTTAACATATCCATCAATTAAATATTTTAAATCGTAACAAACCTACAAATCCCTCACCTAATTTCCCCCTAAATCTCCCACTAAATCTAAACAAATTAATCCACATTAATGATTAATAAACCTCCTTATCCTCACACACATCGCTTCAAATCCTTACTTATAAGAAACCCCCAACCTCCCAAAAACCTCAGATTTCTCTCAACTTTTTTTATTTTCTCTTGACTTTTTTTCTTAAAAAAACCGAGTAACCCTCAGCTCTCATCACCGCCTCTGCTTCTGTTGCCGCTCGCACCTGTCGCAGACGCCATCACAGATCCATCTTTCTTGTCTTTGATTGTTGCTGCCTTTTGTGTCTTCGGCCGCCTCTTGTGTGCTGAATAAAACCCTAGAAACCCTAATGGGGAAATCGCTGAGATCGAAGAAGAGAAGAGGCTTCAAACCCTAAGGAGGGAGATCGAAGAGTCCTTCTATGACAAGAAGGAGGATGCCATGCTCAAGGCCCAGAAGGCTGCCCGCAGTGCCTCAAAGCTCCCCGTTTGCATGCGCAATTAGCTAAAAAAACAGAGAACAAGAGAAGGAGAGGGACGAGGTTTGGATTTGATTTGGGGTTCATAGTCTTCTCTTCGACAAATCGGCAAGCATCTTCCTAAACTTTTTCCTCCTCTCTTTTTTTTCTTGTTCTGTTAGGGTGGGTTATTGGTTGGGACAAATTGGGGCCAAGTGGGAAAAGTATTCCAATGGAATAATTTTATCCCTTTAAGATATTTTGAATGGGGTAAAGTGGGATAATATTATACAATATATTTAATATAATATTTAAATAATATAATATATTATTTTATTTATACAAAAATATAATATGTTATACAATAATTACTAATTAACATTATATTAGTATGCTACATTATATAATAATTGATATAATATATTTAATATAATATTTTAATAATATATTATTTAATTTAACATATTATAATATAGTATCATAGAATATAATGTACTTTATAAAATATTATAATATTTTACTTTATTCAATGTAATATTTTTTAAAATATATATTAAAATTAAAATAATATATATATAACATGATAATTACAATAATATATATTAATAGGTATCATGTTATAGTATAATATATTATATTATTTCAAACTATAGTATTATATTTTATTATATCATAATATTTTACTAATATTAGTAATTATTATATTATATTATAATAGTATGTCATATATAATAACTATAATAATATTTTATAAATTAATTATATAATAATATATATTATTAAAATATTATAATATTATAATAAATATGTTATACTATAATTACTAATTAATATTATATAATAATATATTACATAATACTATTAATATATGTTATTAAAATATTAATATATGTTATTATGTAATATTATTAATATATGTTATTAAAATTTTAATATATGTTATTAAAATATTATATGATATTATAATAAATACGTTATACTATAATTACTAATTAATATTATATAATAATATATTACATAATATTATTAATATATGTTATTAAAATATGATATAATATTATAATAAATACGTTATACTATAATTAGTATTATATAATATTATTAATATATGTTATTAAAATATTAATATATGTTATATTTTATATATTATATTATATATTTATAATATAATTAACATGTATTAGTTAAGTAATACAAAAATATTTTAAAATTATCCCAATTGCCTTCAAAGTGGAACAACATTGTTCCAATATGGAGGATGGGGTAAATTTGGGTAATTATAAGGAAGGGGTGGAGGGGATCTTTATATAGTTAGTGTAATTTAAGGGAAAGTGGAGTATTTGTCTCCCAATTACCCCAACAAACCAATAACACCACAAAGTTGACTCCAGTTCAAATTACCCCAATGAATAACACCAAAAAGTAATGTTCCAAAAATTATTCCATTATCCCCCAAATTACACCAATGAATAACCCCCCTTAGAGTAGATAGTCTGAAATTTGAGATTTGGGTAAACTAAGGCTTTCTGTAGTTGCTTTGCATATTGATTTTCTAGGAAACTTCAAGGATATGATATGATTTTGTGATTCATATCTCTCCTTATTTTTATGATTATGTTTACAAATGCTCTGCACTAGTTAGTTTTCGATCCCGACGATTGCACGTTTGACATATATGAAAATTACATCCACTATGTCAAATTTCATAGTCATAGATATTTTTATTAGTTGTAAGTGTTTCTTTTCTTATCCTTTGTTTTTCAGCAAGTGCTTAAACAATACCTTTATAGTTTTGTTGTGCATAATTAATATCTTCAAAGGATTCTCTGCGTTTATTTTTCCACTACTGTATGATGTTTTCTTTAGAAAGAATCTATGAGTTGTTTATTCTCTCCTTAATCTATAACTATTTTATCCTAGATTTATTATTATGTTTCCTTCATGAAACTTTTCATTAGGAATTTATCTGCTCATGTCATGCATGCCCAAACTTTGATTTACAGATACCTCCCTTTGATCCATGAAAAATCTTAAACCTTCCAATCTTTTCATTGAATACATGTATAAGGATTTTCGACTGGATTTCACTTAAGATGGGTTAATGGTGCATTTAATAAATAAGCTTTCCTATAAATTCTTTGTTCGTTTTGTCTGATGAGCAAGAATGGGTACTGCATGAGATACAAAATTTTATTTGGACAAATTTTCAAAAGAGACCTTTTTGATTTTTTATTTGTAAAAAACAACCCATTTTCAAAATATTTGTAAAAACCAACCTGGTTTCAGCCTCAGCGCTGAAACCAGGTCGGTTTTTGAAAAAAAGTTTCCGAAACTTCACGGGAGTT
>BQKN01001097.1:300143-317435 GCA_022839385.1 Asparagus kiusianus
TCATGTCTAAAAGATATTATTAGAAATCTTTATTACAAAAAAACTATATATATGTATAAACTGCTATATACCTGTAAATAGTTTTTTTGTAATAAAGATTTCTAATAATATCTTTTAGACATGAACAGAGCCTTCAATCTATTGTATATATGTTTTATGTATATAATATGTAATACGAGATGTTTTAAACTACTTTAATTACTTCCATCAATTAACAAGTAAATGCTTTTATATGCAAACTTCTCTTATACAAATCTAAGGTAGATATTTAACTCTCTTATTTTTTTTGTTAGTCTATAAATCTTTTAGCATATGAGCAGTATTATCTTATGCTATTCTTTGACTTGAAAGTTGGATACATGAAATTTTATATGGTACCTTCTTCTAAACTAGTATTTTCTAAAAGATTCCTCATTCGCACTAAATTGTCAAAATATATATATATATATATATATATATATATATATATATAAACTTTGAAAGTACTTACTTTCTAGCTAATTGCATATTTTCCACAAGGCAACTTCCCGGTTCTGTCAAATTTTCACTTCTTAAGTATTTATACTACTATATTAGCAAAGTACCTTGTATTAAGGCTTCCATGGTGTTCTAATTACAGTTAGTTCAACAAACTTATCTATTTAAGTATTTATTTTGGTCAAAGTTCTGCTCAAGTATAAGATTCTTAAACTATCATTTTTTATTCAACTTTCTTATGTCAAATATTTCTATTTATGAAGATTACATTAATAAACCAAAACTGAGCTTAGATAGCTTATCTACATTATTCTTTTCACAAGGAACTTTGGACTTAGTGGTTAGCTACATATACTGAGCATCCACGACTTTGCTCTCCCAAGCTTGATAGGCAAAATCATGTAAGAATTTTACCTGGAACACTTTAGAACAAAAGCTTGTGATATTAAGAAACATTACTTCGTGCTATTTGGTCTGCCTTACACTAAACAATTATGTTAATTAGTTATTTTCTATTTATTAAGATGAATGATGATATTGTTTGATCTCTTGATGCTTATTTAATATCACGATGCTATGTTTGATCACCTAGTGACATTTAATAGGGCCGACTGTGAATGAAGACGACTCCTGTTAAAAATATGATTTATAAGCTTGCTTTCATTGCATGGCTATGCTCTCGATATCAATATCCCGCTATGAGATTTTTTTTCTTGGCTATTACTTTTGTAGCATCGACTAAACGATGCACCCATCTTGATTCGACATGTGTTGGGTCACGATTATTTTCATAGTTTTACAGATATCATTCCATGGTAACTCTATGGTTAGTGCACAATATTTTATGTACAGTCACTTAAATTAAACCGACAAACTTAGGGTTTACAAAAAGAGGAATTAGACAGAGTATATAACATGTATATAAACGGGCACATGCGCATTCCTGATTTCTTGAGCTATATATACAAGGGCCAAAGGGCCAATACTTGACTTGAAGCCGTGTTCCCGGGACGGTTTACGGGGAACCGATTTATATACATGAAAATATTCTTCTCTAATTCAAATAATATGTAAAATAAGAATAATGTGTTTATAGACTTTTGTTGGCCTCTTTGTTTTGATGATGTTTAACAAATAAATTACTACTAATGTTGTTTGTCTAGTGTTTGTGGTTTTTTATTTATTGTAGACAAACAACGCGTTGGAGGATGGATGGAATTGTGCATTCACGATCATATCAAATAGAAGTTGGCGGAATTATGGAGTGAAGCCTACGCAATTTAAAGTTAAAGATTTAAGTTTAAGCTTCATCCGTAAAGTATACCAAGTCAAGCTTATTGAAGATCAAGATTGCTTGGGTAACATTTAGTTTAGGTGTTATATTATGTGTGTTAGTACTTTAATCTCAATCATATACACACATACACGTTTTGGTTTCGTATATACATAGTTATATATATACATATATGTTTTGGTTTGATAGTTTTCAAGTTTTACTATGAAGCAATTGAATACAATTGAAAATACATTTCTTGTTTCATACTTATATGCATATATATGATTTCATCAATATCAATTTTATTTAGTTCAATGAAATCATGTTTTAGTGCATTATATGTGTATTTTGATAAAATACTATATTAATTGTTTATAAACTTCATAACAATAGTGTACATCTTTCTTCAAGTCTATAAAATCATTTTGTATTATTTCAAAACATGGTTAAGCTAAAATGTCAAAACTCATATGTTCACATTTTTATGTTTTGGACTATTTTCATGTGTATTATCATATCTACAATCATTTCCCAAAGTTTTACATTTTTTGGAATTTATTTGATATTTTTAAACAGGTATTTAAAATCAAAAATTTGTTTCAAACTGTCAATTTCATATATCAGTTTGCGATCGACCGCCATGGTCGACCGTACCTATGTTTTTCCATCAGGAGCCAGCAGAAACTTTCGCGGTTGACCGCGGCGGTCGACCGTCTGCTTGGGAACTCTTGCGGTCGACCGCCGCGGTCGACCGTAGCATTTTTTGATGTTTTCTCAGTTTTGATGACCTTTGCGGTCGACCGTAAAAAACTCACGGTCGACCACCGATCGCCTAATGATCATTTTTGTATAGAATCTGATTTCCGATTCTGTGGGCTTTTTGGTCTTTTGTTTAGGATTTTTGGCTGAGGTTTTGGGAGGCTATAAATACCCCATTGATCTCAGTTCTCAATATAACCAAGAGAGTATTTTAAAACAAGTTTAAAGAGTTTTAAACAAGGATGTAAGTTTGGTTTAAGTTTGTTTAAGAAGCTTTTAAGCATTTGGAAGTTTGAGTTTGTGGAATCAATTTCACAAGGGCATTTGGAAGTTTTAAGCTTATTGTATTTGCATACATTGTATATTTAGGTTGGTGAGAGTTGTAACAATTGATGTGAGCTTTTATTGTGCTCTCATCCATATTAGAGAACAATCATTTATTGTAATTGTGCTTATTATGAGGATCACTTTGTAATACACTTGTACACCGAGAGAAGTGTGTGGCGAGAGTCAGGGATCGTCTCAAGAGGAGTGGCGTCGGTTGACGAACCTAGGGAGAGGTTGTATCCGAGAACTTGAGGAAGACACGTCTAGATCCAACACTTGAGAGGGTGTAGAGTGGGATTGCAAGAGTGTTGATTGTAGAGTTTTTGGTAAACTAGAAAACCGTAGTGTGAGGTGTAAACGTTATTCGGGTGAACGTAGAAAACCCGGTTGTGATAGTGGATTTCTCCCCGGGAGTGGGGAGCGGAGACGTAGGACGGAAGGTCCGAACTCCGTGATCATATTGTGTGTTTGCATTATTTATATTGCCCTATCATAATTGTATCTTTAGTTTAGATTGTTTACCCTTGTGTTAATTTATATATCCTTGCATATATTTTATCATATACCTTTTTGCTAGGATATATCTCTTTGTTCATATTGCATATACTTGCTCATAACATATTGTATATCTATCTTGCAAGAATAATTTATTAATTAGTTTTAATTGGCATAAAATCAGATTAGATTAGCATAAGACCCTAATCACCCCCCCCCCCCTCTAGGGTCTAACAGCTTTGTGATAGACTTGGCATGCACGACATGTCCTGGGTGAGGTGTTGGTGATGTATATTTTTATTGTTTGATAACTACAATTAGCAATTTCCCTTGTCATCTTTAATTGAGTTTCCATCTTATTTTTATACATGCCCCCTACACTTGCACGCACATGATTTCCTCATTTTACATACTTGCTAGGAGTTTTCTGACTCCCCTGGGGTTTGCGCACCCCAGATTCGGGGATTATTCTTTCTTCGCAGGACCAAGAGTGCTTTAAGGATCTAGCCCAGCGGCAGTGATCACCTTCTGTCCTATCAACCTCTCAGCTTCAGTGTATTTATTTTTTTCCCCTATTATCACTTGTGGTTCTCCAGACTATGATGTATTTTCCTCTTTTCTATTTTGGATAGTTGTGTACATGTAAGAGAATTCTGTCTTTTTTAGAGATTTTTTTATCTATCTATTTTCTTTATTATCTTAGTTATATGCTCTTTATAGTAGTTATTGTATGCAATATATCTATATACAGGATGATCCAGAGGCATGAATGTGACCGTATGATTACATTGGCGGCCGAGTCATGCTCCAAATGATCAAAATGGGAACCGGAATGTAATACTTTCTCTCAGTCTGCAGTTCTAATCTCTTCTCCCACTCCACAAATATCTATAGGATTTCACTCTTCTTCATCATGGTGTACACCCAACAACGCCTAGAATAGTCATCTATAAATATGACGAACCAATGTCGACCATTAAGTGATGCCATCTTGGTGGGACTCTAAACATCTGTGTGCATGTAGTCCAAGATGCCCCTTATAGGCATCAAAAATTACCTATAGATTCCCACACGTAGCTCGAGATAAAGAGAAAATGATAAACATTATTATCTGAGTCAAAGAAGATTATCTGACGTCAACAAGCAAATGAAGTGAGCCGACAAAGCGTACTAGATAACGAGACGACAGAATAGCGAAGAAACGGTCCAATCAGGAATTACATTTCACTCACGAAAGGCGAAGCGCCACTCGTGTCTTGTCTGCTCCACATATGATTTACTCATGGAAGGTTGTAGATCTTTTCTTCGGCTTTCCGACGCATTTTAAATCGCGTCATTTCGAGATCGGACCGAGGAATTATGGCATAAACAGTTAAAAAGGGGAAAATGATGTCTCGGCCTTGGCCGAGATGGTCCAGGCCCGGACTGCCTAGAATCACCACGGACTATCCAGAACTACTGCGGACTATCCAGAATTACTATGAACTGTCCAGAAGTACTGCGGACTATCCAGAACTACTTCAGACTATCCAGAACTACCCCGAACTGTCCAGAATCATCATGGACTATCCAAAACTACTCCGAACTATCCAAAACTACTCCGGACTGTCCAGAATTGCCCCGGACTATCTAGAACTGCCTCGGACTATCCAGCACCATCGTAGACTATTCAGCACCACCGCGAACTATCCAGAACTATCACGAACTATCCAGAATCACCATGGACTATCCAGAACTGCTCCAGACTGTCCAGAACTACCCTGGACTATCCAGAATCATCGTGGACTATCCAGAACTAACCCAGACTATCCAGAATCACAACGAACTGTCCAGAACTACTCCGGACTATCCAAAACTACCCCGGACAAACTAGAATTGCCGCGGACTATCCAGAACTACCCTGGACTGTCCAGAATCACCATAGACTATTCAAAACTGCTCCGGACTATCCAGAACTATTCCGGACTGTCCAGAACTGCTCTGGACTGTCCAGAATTGCCTCGGACTGTCCAGAATCATCGTGGACTATCCAAAACTACCTCACACTATCCAGAGCCTCCCTAACTGATTTAAGGTTATCTATAAACATGGTTAAGTGGTTACAACTGAGGATAAGATCAAATCGTTAGTTCTAAAGCCTATAAATATGGTCCCAGGGCCTTCATTTGTACCGATCCAGAATTTTCGAGCCTTGGTGAAGCCTTGTCGGTTGGGAGAGTGAAGGATCATGAATTTTAGAGAGGAGAAGGAGATCTCGGCAACATATTTAGCACAAAGAGGAATAGCTCGAGAGATTTGCATCCGGTTCATCTACTTCCCTCGAAATTGCACCTTGCTGTGATTCTCGAGAAGAGTGGGTATCTCACCTTACTGAGATATTCGCTTTAGTTTCTTGTTTCCTTTGAGAGGTAATAAAACCATTCTTTGGATCTGATCATTTGGTGGTCCACGGATAAACCCCGGCACCGGCAAAGATCCCACGTAAGAAGAAGACCGATAAACGATCTCTACGTATGTTCTTAGGAAATCTTTCTTTTTCTTTTCATTGTAAGGGAAGTCTTATAAAACGACTTAAATTTTCTTTTATTTTGAATCATTGCAACGCCTGAAGTTGTAATGGATTCGAAAGCAATGAAACCGATTTCCGACGCGAATACGCTGACGATCACAGTGGGAGCCAACAGCCTCGTTGCCGAGGCTGTCATGTCGTAGTCGTTAATCAAGATCCCAATGGATGAAGAGGTCGAATATGAGTTCGACCAGTAGAAATTCGAGGAGTACCTCTCCTCCTCCTCCTCCTCCAGATCTTCCTCTCCCTGCAAGCGCAGGAGGACCACTTCCTTGAAGAAGGTTTGTTGGTTTTTAGATCTGAATACTCAGGGTGATAATCTTCACCTGAATGCTGCTGAAGCCTCCTCTCCGGCTCCAGAAAAGTTGGATCTGACATTCATGATAACTCCTCAAAAGTCAAGGAGTTGCCCGTCGAGGACGCACCAGTGCTAACGAAGAGGGATCACCAGAGGCGTCGCCAACGTCTTGCCCGATAATTCACCAAGGCTTTGGAATAGATGGATGGACTCCGCTACCAAGTGGATATAGAGTTCAGAAAGCACCAAGTGGCTAAGTCATTGCCACAAGAAGCTTCAGGATCCTCCTCCCAACCGCCGGCTAACAAATGGGTTCATATCAAATGAACCCATTCTACGCTCGAGGAGCGCATCCAGAAGCGCCGCGCACTTCCTGCGCATGCCCGGACCCTTGTGCGAAAAGCACAAGAGTTGCAAATAGAAGAGGTGGTCAAAGAGGCACCAAGACCTAAGCAGGTTTGGGTGTCAAAGGCCAAAACAATGCCTCTACCCGACAAGAGACACCAGTCGCGTCTCTCACTTAATTCCAACTCTAAGGCTACTTCCCAGCCTTCGTCAATTTTAGATCCCGTTTCTATTGCTCCCGCACCTCCGGTGAAGCCCTACGGCAGTATGGATCTCTCCAAGTTTAGAATTCCATTGGATGATCACCTTGGTCCTCTACCTGAAGATCAAGGCAAAGCTCTTATCAAAGAACGTTTGGGTCCGTGAAATAATTCCCGAGCGACTCTTCAGACTGAGGGTCGTACATGACCTCCCAACAAGACTATTCCTATCACCACCCGCTTGGGGGCGCGTACAGAAAAATCAGGAGTCCGTTAGGGTCACACCCTTACAAAGGTGTGATTCCAAATGGATTAATACTGGAGAAAATAGTTCTCGTTACGGACATTTTTTACAACTTGGTGCTCTTTAATAGACTACTTTTATGCTATAATTTGTAGCATCTCCAAGAGTGATCTTAGATTTTTCCTATATTTGAGGAGCAAATAATCTCTCATCTTAGAAAATAGAGAGCCAAATAAGGAGTAAGTGCTCCAACAATGCTCCCCAAATGGCTCTCTATCTCATGTCCTATACTAAATATAGGGAGTAGGAGGAGAGAAAATTTGCTCCAATAATGCTCCCTATGTTGAGACTAAATATAGGGAGTCACTTTGTTATCCTTGATTTAGAATACCAAATCTTATTCCTTATATTTAGTCTCCAACATAGGGAGTTTGTTGGAGCAACTTTTCCTCTTCATACTCACTATATATATTTAGTATAGGACATGAGATAGGGAGACTATTGGAGATGCTCTAAGGGGGTGTTTTTTTTTGGGATATAGGGTAGATTTTAAGTTTTAGGATGTAAAAAGTGGTTTTTTAGGGTTTTAGAAATCCATAAACCAAGTTTGTTTCAAAAAAATATTAGGATATTAAATCCCTAAACTATAAAATACTAATATTTTTAGAATTTGTAAAATCCTACATTTCATAGAGGATGTGGGCTGGATCTCTAACAAATCACGTCCACCTTAGCATAACTCCTCTCGTTATCCTGAAGATCGATCTCATACCCAACCCTATAGTCACCGCTCTTCCATTTTCGCCTCCCTCCTTTTACCCGCCATCTCAATTTCCGTGCGAAAACCCTAGCTCTCGTTCCTTCCTCACCGCGTCTACGACGCCAACCCCTCCCTCTTCTCCACCCTCAACTTTAGCGGGCTCCGCCTCCTCCTCATGGTCCCCAACTCCTAGATCCACTGCCTTGCCTCTTCTCAACTTTCCATGAGGTTTTGGGGGTAACTTGATTTGGGGATTCTATTGTTTCAACCAAACTTCTCTCTGCCCGAACAGTTCTCCGACCAACTAAGTCTCCTCCTCGGCAGGTAAAACTCGTTCCTTTCTCCATAAATTAGGGTTTCTTTGTAAAATTGATGGATTTGGTGAAAATATTAGGCTATTCTAGCTGAAATTAATATGTGGTAAGGCATATGAAATTGATTTAGTTTGATTAAGTTTATTTGGCACAATTATTAGACTGAAATTTTCAGATCTAATTTACCCTATGTTTTTGTACTGCTATAAAAAGAAATTTGGAGAAACTAGTAGAAAGATTCACATAATTGAAAAAAGTTTCAGACTTAATTCCAGGAAGTGAAGGAAATTGAAAGAAGACAATTTACAGCAAGGATGATAGTAGAATACAGCAATTATGTGCTCGAGATGTATTAGTCATGACAATGCTTAAGTCACAATCCAAACAACAATCTATATCTAATTATGGAACATGTCATGCATTGGAGGCCTTCTTAATCAGAGAAAGCATTATCAATATATCAAATTCAAGATAGTATTGATCACTTAGAATTGTTTAACAAGCTTGTCATGAGAACCATGTCATCTGAATTTCACTAGTGATAGAACCTAGGGTGCATATAACATTATAACCATAAGTTATACATCCTATAAAATTCTTATATTGGTTTTAAAAGAACTAAAATTCTATTTGCATCAACACGCTTCAATACTGGTATGAGGAGAATTATTTTCCTATTTGAATTGGTCATTAATTCTTACATTGCCATGATTCAAACATTATAGACTTAACTTACTGCAGGCAACTTAAGAAATCAAGACCAGTAGCTTCTAAAAACTTCAACACAGTCAGCATGCCTAGATAAGTTTGACAAAGTATAACAACAAATGCATAGATATATATAAAAAAGTAAAACAAGTTCTTACAATACTACATCAGCATGCATAGAGAAGTACAACAAAGTAAAACAATGAATGCACAATTTTTTAGTTTTCATTTTCCAAAATATGAATATCCCAACAAATATTACCAATAATGAATTATCAATACTATATAGATTGTTTTTGTATTTTTTTCATTTTTGTGACTTTGTGATTTTTTTTAAATCAATGTAGATGGACGACATTGATGAAGAGATGTTCATGATGACGGCTTCTAATTCTACTATATCCGTGGTGATTTGTGTTTTTACTTGTTTGATGAGGATACATAGTAGACGGAAATCAATCACTTATCAACGTAAGGTGAAAAATAAAGAGAAGATAGATATGAGAGCTAGGCACATAAGGCATATGTTTAGTGGCTATAATGAGAGTTGTAGGGCTTATGTTAGAATGAGGCCGCATGCGTTTCATAATCTTGTTAGCATAATGAGATATACCGGCCTACTAAAAGATGGACATGTTGTTAAAGTAGAAGAACAATTGCTCATGTTCCTTAATATATTAGGCCATAAAACAAAAAAATAGAATTGTTAGGTCACATTTCATAAGATCAGGGGAAACCGTTTCAAAATACTTTAACAAGTGCTTGGAAGTCGTTGGTCGTTTAAGGGGGCGGTACATGAAGCAAGCACCAAGTGAAGTATCATCAGAGATTACCACTAACCCGTTATATTATCCTTATTTCAAGGTAATCATTATTATAATATAACTACTCATAATATAACAATTAATTTTACCTTTCTATTATTAATAACTGTTTAATGTATCATATAGGATTGCATTGGCATGATAGATGGAACCCATATCGACGCCATGCTTCCCGCTGGCCTTGTTGCATGTTTTAGAGGTCGTAAAGGTGTAACTCAAAATGTTCTTACTGCATGCACTCCCAACAATTTATTTTCGTATGTTCTAGCTGGATAGGAGGGATCTGCAAATGATTATAGAGTTTTGCAAGACGTGTTATCTAGACCACAACCTCGCGGATTGAGAGTTTACGACGGTAATAAATCAATCAAATAAAGTATGTCTACTTAATTACAATTAAGAAATATACTAAATTTCTTTTTGAAAATTGTAGGAAAATATTATTTGTGTGATGCGGGCTACACTACTATGCATGGCTTTATCTCCCCATATCGAGGAGTGCGGTATCATCTAAATGAGCACAAGGGTAGGCCAATCAATAATAGACAAGAGTTGTTCAATTTAAGACACTCATCCCTAAGGTCTAAAATTGAATCAACATTTGGGGTATTAAAAAATCATTTCAAAATCCTATCCGCGAAGCCACATTACCCTTTTCTAACTCAAGTTGATATAGTTATTGCATGTACTATACTTCATAACTATATCGCCATAGAAGACCCGGGCGATGAGTTGTTGCATGAGGACAACCATATTGAAGAGGAGGAGATGAAATAGCAAATGAAGGTGAAGAGGGTGTTGTTGACTTTACTCAAACTATGACACAAAGAGAGGAAAGAGATTCAAGAAATGAATGGAGAGCAAAGAGGGATCAAATTGCAATTAAAATGTGGGAAGATTATTGTGATAAATATCGTGGTGGAGACACAACCGAGATTGGGATGTAATCTAAGTTATATTTTCCATGTATTATTGTACTCGTTGATATATTGTCTACTACCTCTATGTATTCGTTCATGTTACAACAATACTCATGGATAAATGAGTATATTATCCTTTTTGCGTGCTATTTTTGCATATATCCAACTTGCCAGTTTGTGGTTCTGTTTAATTTTGTGCTTGTTTGCAACCTTGATTATATGAGATGCTTGGCTTGTTTGCATACTGGTTTTCATGCTTGTGGTTTATTTGAGTTTTTCGGATTTAGCTATGAAGATTGGGCTTTATGAATGCTACTTTTGGATGTTCGTACTCTATTATTGTACTAACATGAGGTTTGAAATTTGTTATTTGTCTGTTTTCGTTTGTAGCAATCAGTTATGACAGATTCTAATGAAAGTGATAAGTTTAGGAATACTTCACCTAGAACACCAACAACACTCACTTATCCATACTTCCCGGCTCCTCCACCACCCACTACACAACCATTCCCTCCGTCCCAATACATTGCTCCACCGACTTATCCATCTTATAATCCTTATGATATGAACTACTCATTTATGACTCAACAACCCATGTCGTTTGTGAATATGCTTAACAGTGGCCACCCACTTATCCACACTTCCCCTAGTACCCATTCAAGTGAGACTCATTCTTTGAAGAGGCCAATGGCAATTGACCTTGAGGATGATGCTACCTCACCAAGCAAAAGCAAGAAGCGGGCAGTTACTAAAAGAAAAATATCACCAAAAGTCTTGAACAAAAAAGAGAATACAAGGGGGTGCCTAATGCTAAATGGACTGCAGAGAATGATGATGTGTTAATCCCCTTCCTTGCTCAGATGGCAAAGGATGGTCTCAAAGTTGATAAAAACTTTAAGGTGCTTGTATATCAAAGAGCTGCAGAGGAGGTCAACAAGAAGTGTGGCACTGAGTTCACAAAGGAGAATGTCACGAACCATGTCAAGTCCTTGAAGAGTAAATATTTTGATATGCGCACTGTCATGAACATAAGTGAGGCTGGTTATGATCCACAAACTAAGACTGTCACCATGGATCCAGATTGTTTTGATAGGTGGACACAAGTAATATTTTTGATAAATAAGCAAACTTTGAATATTTACTTCTTAGTAACTGATTTTGCAATATTTCATTGTATAGGAAAAAATATAATAGCTCTAGATTAAAGGAGTATTTGAACATTCCTCTCATTCACTATGAGAACTTGTGTTATATCGCGGGAGATGACCAAGCAAAGGGTGATTTCACCAAAGATATGATTGAAAAGCTTGGCTCTAGACAACATGATACGGATAGAGATGAGGATCATGTAATACTTAGTGATAATGAGGTTGATTTGTCCTCAAGCCCACGTCTTGAGCCCGAGAAATCAGTTGGGCAAAACCACAACTCTCAAGGTAAAAAATTGAAGGCTTTTAGTGGGGTAGCTTCTGCAGCAATTGATACATCAACTCCTAGGAAGAAGAGTAGCAAGGCTAAAGAGGATGAGACTCTCATGCGTGGTTTCATTAACATGATATCGTTCTCAATTCAAAATCAACATGTACATCAACGTGTTGTGCATTGGAGTGAGACTATGGCGAATGCTCTAATGACGCATGAGAATGAATTTTCTGAGGGGGTAATGGATAAAGTGCTTGATTACTTGTATGACCATGAATCGTAATCTAGGAGGTTGATCATCAAAACCAAAAATTCTCAAAAGCTATTTATAGAGAAAATTATCAACGAGCAAGGGTTTGACTTATGAAAACTTGATATTGCACTACTTTTGAAGACTTGACATATCTATTGCTTTTTTAAACTCATTGTGTATTTAACAACTTAATGATGTAACTAATTTTGTAAGTTAAACACTTAGTGGTGTAGCTTTATGTTGCTAATTTTGTAAGTTTAACAACTTAATGATGTAACTAATTTCACTACTCTTATTGCAATCTCATTATAAGTTTGGTTCTTTTTTAGGTTTATATAAATATGGATGGATATGATACTTGATAGCAACCTACATTGCACGATATGTATTGGTATGGCTACTTTGTATTCTTCTAAGTGGGCAATGATGATGGTCTTAGTTAAGAGAATACAATCTACAATGTTTTGCTATGTTTAGGTAGGGTAATCTAGGATGAGAATGCAACCTACATTGCATTTACAATGTTAGGTAAGGCAATCCATTTATGTGATTGCAACCTACATTGCATTTACAATGTTCATTTGATTGCAACCTACATTGCAACATCATTGTTAGATGAGGCAATCCATATATTCAATTTTAATACCTATATATGAGCCGGCCCCTACCTTGGTCCTATTATGAGTTTTAATATTGGTTTCTTGTCTGAGCCTTTGTTGTTTGAGTTATTGCTTGTTTCTGAGCATGTTTGTTTCAAATGTCGTTTCAGATTCAGGTTTTTGAGCATGTTTGTTACCGCACTTGTTTCTGAGCATGTTTGTTTCAATGGTTGTTTTCAATGGTTGTCTCCGAGCATACTAGCAATTTATGAGGAACCATACTAGCAAGTTGGGGTTTGCTTGTTGACTTGTTCTTGATGGCTTGTGCTTTAAACTTGGTTGCTTGGGATTTTGTTGCTGGAGATTTGTGATTTTGTTGCTAGTGGTCTGGGTTGCTGGGTTTGTTGCTTTTGATTTGGCTACATTACCTCTTTATTCTTCTACATCATTATTCTATGAGCCTTGGTATGCTTGATTGTGGTTGCTGGTGACTTTATTCTCCTACAAAGTGTCTGGTTGTTGTTGGGAGTTGCAGTCTATTTTTTTGTTATGAGTTATTCTCCTACATCATTTGTTGCTGGCCGTTGGTTGTGTTGGTGACTTTGACTGAGCTAACATGTATATGAGACCATGCTTTGGGAAAGCTTATGTTTCAGTTTTAGTTTTATCTTTTGCTGTGGGCTTGCTTGAAGGGTAAATACAAGTGTATTTGTTTCAATGGTTGTTTTCAATGGTTGTTTCTGAGCATGTTTGTTTCAATGGTTGTTTTTGAGCATGTTTGTTCGAATACTGGTCCTATTATGAGTTTGTTTACACCATTGTTTCTTAGTATTTCTACATTAATGTTTCACAATTATGTTTCAGGTATTGAAACAGCACTCTATTTGTTGTGCTTGACTATATCATTTAATTAGTTTTATAAGAATTATCCTGAGTATTGAAACAGCACTATGCATTTGTTGTGTTTGACTATATTTGTTGTGCTTGTTGTTTTCAATGCTTGTTTTTGAGCTAATGAGAGAGAACTCTCCCATCAAATTGTTTTATTGACAGTTCATGGTTATAATTTCTTTATTTGTGGTTTCTCAAGACTACTTTTGTACATAGGTTTATATTTTCCCTAGATATCCATTTGATTTCTGCTGAAACATTTAATGTTTGATTGAGCATAATGTGAGCTCATGGTTTCAGATTCAGTTTGTTTCAATGGTTTCTTGTGAGCTTGTTACAGGGTTTCTTTGTTTCAGATTCAGTTTGTGCTAAATGGATTTGCTTGTGAGCTTGTGTCAGAATCAGTTTTTGCAGCTGGCTTGAGCTTACATGAGGGTGTTGCTTGTTGTGCTCTTGGGTCAATCTTTCTTGTTTGCGGTTGCTTGCTTGCAGTCTTGGATATGAGCATGGGTTCTTTTGCGGGTTTATATAAATATGGATGGATATGATACTTGATAGCAACCTACATTACATGATATGTATTGGTATGACTATTTTGTATTGTTCAATTTGTGCAATGATGATGGTCATATTATGATAATGCAATCTACAATGTTTTACTTTGTTTAGGTAGGGCAGTCTAGGATGAGAATGCAACCTACATTACATTTACAATGTTCGGTGAGGCAATCCATTCTTTTGATTGCAACCTACATTGCAACACCATTGTTAGATGAGGCATCCATGTATTCAATTTTAATACCTATATCTGAGCCCCTACCTTGGTCCTATTATGAGTTATAGCTTGTTTCTGAGCATGTTTTTGATGGCTTGTGAGCTTGGGTGTTTAAGATTCAGTTTTGTCAATGGTTGCTTGTGGGCTTGTTACTGAGCATGTTTGTTTCAGATTGAGCTTTGAGCTTGTTTGATGGCTTGTGAGCATGCTTGTTACTAACCATGTCAAGTGCATATTTATCTACTTTTGCCAACCATGTCTTTGAGTACATTGCTATCGGCGTGTATTCACCTGTGGTATGTATGTCAATTTTTCTTTGCTTCAGTCACTCCTAGTGTATTTTGAATGACAACTTGTTATCGCGTCTAACTTATATATTAATTTCTTCTTTCTCTGTAACTTTAGACACTTGTGGAACTCCTTGGGCACATTCCCTACAGGTTTGTTACATGCCCATAAACCTGTTATCTGTGGTTTGGTTACTTCAAATTTATTGGTAATCTCATTCAGGCCTTATATTTATTCTATGTACTTTATTCATTTGTTTTTCTTTATGCAGAAAAGCTTGAACCATACTAGCAAGTTATGAGGAGCCATACTTTTGTACACAGTCTCATATACAGGTTTTGTTTAATTTTGTGAAACAAACCATACTTTTGTACACAGTCTCATATACAGGTTTTGTTTAATTTTTTGTTAAAGGGGCCTGAAACAAATTTTTCAGTTCATTGTTATTATTTGCCGACAATTTGTGAAATTGATTTGGGTTCAGTTGGAGTTTGCTTGTTGACTTGTTCTTGATGGCTTGTGCTTTAAACTTGGTTGCTTGTGATTTTGTTGGTGGAGGTCTGTGTTTTTGTTGCTGGTGATATGGGTTGCTGGGTTTGTTGCTTTTGATTTGGCTACATTACCTCTTTATTCTTCTACATCATTATTCTAGAATGACTTGGTATGCTTGCTGGACGTGGTTGTGCTGGTGACTTTGACTGAGCTAACATGTATATGAGACTCTGCTTTGGGTCAGCTTATGTTGCAGTTTCAGTTTCATCTTTTGTTGTGGGCTTGCTTGAAGGGTAAATACAAGTGTTTTTGTTTTTTATTAGGGGTAAGCTCACCAAAAATTCTTAAATTCACCTATCATTATTTTGATGATCCTAAATTTTGTTTGCTACAATTCTAGATTTCAAATTCTAATATTTGTAATGCTACAATTTAAGTTTGAAACAAACAAAACATTATAAGTTTTGGTATTACATATCCTAAAATTTTGGTGAAACAAACAACATTTTAGCGATCCCAAAACCCACAAAAAATTTATGGATTTCAAATTATATGTTGAAATTCATATCTTAAAATTTTGGGATTTGAAACAAACACCCCCTAATGGTATTTCGAGTAGTGCAGCTAGTGCTCTTTTCTCTTTAAAAAGAAAATCACATTGATAATAGGTCTTCCAGTCACTATGAGGCATTGATGACAGATGCTTTGATGACGGGGACAAATTCGTCATTAATGACGATTGGTGATAGATTTATTGATATTAGTGATGGATCACTTGTTATCAATGCTTTATTTTTTGAAAAATTCCTCAAGGACCCAAAATATGGGACCAATAGAGGGGACAAGTGAGGTCTCTCTCTCCTATTGGATAATGAGTTGATCATCATTAATGATGGCCAACTTATTATCCAATAAGAGGGAGACACCTCACTTGTCCCCTCTATTGGTCCCATATTTTGGGTCACTGTAGCAAAGCTCTTATTTTTTTACTAGTGTTCTCTTTCGTGCCATCCCCCCGACAAGCTTGTCTATGAACTTTTGAGCAAGATGAATAATAACACAAAGTATTGATCCGTAATTAATATTAGGATATTGTATGTTGCCAAAATAAGATATGTCCAAAGAATTGATCCATGTGGCTATTTGCATTACTATACAATTCCCTAATAAGTGGAAAAAATGCTTGGGAAATTATTTCTATGCTCCGATTCTATCAATGATGCCATTGGAAATGCAAGTATTATAAATTGGGTTTTTTCTATAGAGTGCCCATGGGCACTCTATAAGAGAGGAGAGAGATAGAAAGAGAGATGATTGGGGAGGGGATCCCAATGCAAATCAGGTGGGACCCCTCCTCAATCATCTCTCTCTATCTCTCTCCTCTCTTATAGAGTGCCCATGGGCACTCTATATTATATTATTATTATAAATGAAATAATATAGAGATAGAATCCGTTACTTGTGGTGTTGGTTCGGTCACGTACCAACCGATCCACACACAAACAAGAAATTAACACATCACACTAAAAATGTGTTTGCAAGCTATATAAACTCAATTAAATAAAGTCTACTTGGTTTTATCCAAAGAAAAATCAATAATTTCTTACGTTCGTAGAATTCATTAATTAGTTTGCAACCTTTAATTTCACATGAAGTTATGGACCATTTTTATACTTATCAATTATTACCTTCTCTCATTTGAGATGAAAGTTGAAATGTTTTTTAAAAAAGGGAGGAAAAAAAAGTTTTTGTTGGCCTTCTTGTTTTGATGATGTTCAACAAACAATTTACTTCTAATGTTGTTTGTCTAGTATTTGTGTTTTCGTATTTATTGTAGACAAACAACGTTGTTGGAGGATGGATGGAATAGAGCTTCAACGATGATATCCAATGGAGGTTGGCGGAATGTCGGGTTGAAGCCTATACAATTCAAGTTAAAGATCAAGTTCAAGCTTCATCCGCACGTGTACCAAGTTGAGCTACAATGAAGATCAAGATCAAGCTTGGGTAATTTAGTTTAGGATTTATATTATGTGTGTTAAGTACGTTAAGCTCA
>BQKN01001097.1:326527-352450 GCA_022839385.1 Asparagus kiusianus
TATGTGTGTGTATACTCTCTCTCTTAGTATATAAGTATATATAAGTATAGTATATTACAACGGCTACTTCTTTCCCATTGGCCCAACAGGCAACGGCTACTTATGCGATTCTCTCTCACTCAAATTTTAACTTATAAATATATACAATATATTTACATATATATATGTATATATAATATATAGTTACATAATAATTTGGAAGTATATACTAATACATAATTATATAAAATATAATAATATGAAACTAATTTTTCGCATTTTTTTATAAAAAAAAGAAAAGAAATTTAAAAAAACCTAGATGGGATGCACTTATCTATTGTAATGCGATGAATTCCAAAATAAATTTATACTTGTAATTTGTAAATGATTTATTAATTATTAATAAAAAAATTTAAATTTTTTATTTGTAATTTATGTCATTTTAAGTGATTAATAAAATAATTGTTTTTTATTATTGTTTTTGTCTTTTTTATAATTTAAAATTTAAATAAAATTTAAAAATTTGATTAAAAAAAGTTAAAAAAATCTGGTCGGGCCTGGAACCCGGCCCGACCGGGCCCGGAGCCCGGCCCGGGGTAGCCGGGTCCGGGTCCGGGTCCGGGCTCCGGTTTTGCCCGGCCCGGGCCGGCCCGGATGGACAGGCCTAGTTGCAGAACATCAAATTCTAATTTGGAAAATGGGTGTACTCTTTTTAATTTTTTTACTGTATTTCAATATTTTATGCATTATTCATGCAAAATGTATTGAAGCTAAAATAAAAATTTAATTCTCGCAAATTCAAATCTCCAGAACTAAATAGAGACAATATAAACAAAAAAAATTGTAAAAATAAATGATAATATAGAGGCTCAGAAAATGTTCATCTTTTTAAAACACATATATATAATGAAATTGCATTGTAGATTGCATTCAAATAATGAACTGCCTCATCTAAAAATTACAAATGCAATGTAGATAACATTTTCATTATTGAACACCTCCTGTAAATAATGAAATATCATTGTATGTGGCATTATCAAAATACGATCAATCATCATAGCTAAATCCGAAAAACTCAAAAACCCCACAAGCATGAAAAAACTTGTTTGCAAACAAGCTATCATAAACCAAGCAACCAAACATGACCCAAGCAAAATAATAGGGGAAAATCTTGTAACAAACTCACAAGCAGCTCAGACCAACAGCAAACCCACAATAGTTCAAGGCTGCAAGCAAGCAGCTCAAATAACCAAGGCTGCAAACAAGCACGAAAAAACCAGTCTCCAAACAAGCCATCAAAAACCAAGCAACCAAGAATGACCTAAGCAAAATAATAGGGGAAAAGCTTGTAACAAACCCGCAAGCAGCTCAGACCAGCTGCAAACCCACAACAAACCAAGGCTGCAAGCAAGCAGCTCAAATAACCAGGGCTGCAAACAAACAACGAAAAAAACAGTCTACAAACAAGCCATCAAAAACCAAGCAACCAAACATGACCCAAGAAAAATAATAGGGGAAAATCTTGTAACAAACCCGCAAGCAGCTTAGACAGTAGCAAACCCACAACAAACCAAGACTGCAGGCAAGCAGCTCAAATAACCGAGGCTACAAGCAAGTAGCTCAAATAACCAGTCTGCAAACAAGCTATCAAAAACCAAGCAACTAAGCATGACCCAAGCAAAATAATAGGGGGAAAAGCTTATAACAAACCCGCAAGCAGCTCAAACCAACAATAAACCCACAACAAACCAAGGTTGCAATCAAGCATCTCAAATAACCTAGGCTGCAAACAAGCAGCCGCAAGCAAGCTGCACCTAAGGATACAAGCAACAAGCTCTAACCAAGTGTCATCTTCAATAATTAAAAATTGGTATAAAATTTAACTACTTAGGCAAAAAAATTCAAGCAACAATTAGTCCAAAACTGTACTATCATCCCAAAAGCAACAAAAAATGACCCAAATCCAATCATTTTAATTATATATAACCAAGGTAGGGGCTCAAATATAGGTATAAAAATTGAAAACATGGAGTACCTCATCTAACAATGAAGTTGCATTATAGATTGCAATCACATGAATGGATTGCCTCACCTAACATTGTAAATATAATGTAGATTGCGTTCTCATCATGGATTGCCCTACCTAAACATCACAAAAACATTGTAGATTGTATTCTCATAATAGGACCATCATCATTGCCCAAATTGAACAATACAAAATAGCAATACCAATACATAGCGTGCAATGTGGGTTACTATCAAATATCATATCCATCCATATCTATATAAATCTGCAAAAGAATCCAAATTATAATGAGATTGCAATTAGAGTAGTGAAATATGCATCATGTTGGCAAAAGTAGTGAAATATGCATAAAGTTACACCACTAAGTGTTCAACTTACATAATTAGCAACATATCCATAAGTGCTAAATTACATCACTAAGTAGTTAAATATGCAATGAGTTTACAAAGCAATAGATATGTCAAGTTTCAAAAGTATTGAAATATCAAGTTTTCAAAAGTCAAACCCAAAATATGACCACCTAGAATCCTTGCTCGTTGATAATCTTCTCTATAAATAGCTTTTGAGCATTTTTTGTTTTGATGATCAACCTCCTACAATCTGATTCATGTTCATACAAGTAATCAAGCACTTTATTCAATGGGTCCTCAGAAAACTCACTCTCATGCGCCATTAGAGCATTCGTCATGGTCTCACTCCAATGTATAATGAGTTGATATTGAATTGAGAATGACATTGTCTCAATGAAATCGCGTATGAGAGAGTCATCCTCTTTAGCCTTGCTACTCTTCTTCATAGGATTTGATGTATTAATTAATGTATAAGCTACCCCACTAGAAGTCTTCAATTTTTTAGCTTGAGTGTTGTTGTTTTGCCCAATTGATTTCTCGAGCTCAAGATGTGAGCTAGAGGACAAAGCAACCTCATTATCACTAAGATCGACATGATCCTCATCAACTATATCATGTTGCCTAAAGCCAAGCTTTTTAGTCATATCTTTAGTGTGATCATCATTTGCTTGGTCATCTCCCACGATATAACATAAGTTCTCATAGTGGATGAGAGGAGTGTTCAAATACTCCTTTAACTTAGAGCTATAGCATTTTTTGTTCGATATTATGAAATATTGCCAAATCAGTTTACTCATAAGTAAAAATTCAAAGTTTTCTTATTTAACGAAAATATTACATATGTCCACCTATCAAAATAATCTGGATCCATGGTGATAATCTTAGTTTGTGGATCATAACCAGCCCCACTCATGTTCATGATAGTGCACATATCAAAACATTTATCCTTCAAGCACTTGACATGGTTCATGACATTCTCCTATGTGAACTCAGTGCCACACTTCTTGTTGAACTCATTTACAGCTCTTCGATATGAGAGCACCTTAAGGTTTTTGTCAACTATGAGACCATCCTTCGCCATCTGAGCAAGAAAGGGGATTAACACATCATCATTCTCTATAGTCCATTTAGCATTAGACACCCCCTTGTATTCTCTTTTCTTGTTCAAGACTTTTGGTTGCATTTTTCTTTTAGCAACCACCCTCTTCTTGCTTTTGCTTGGTGAGGTAGTTTCATCATTAAGATTAATTGCAATTGGTCTCTTCAAAGAATGAGTCTCACCTGAGTGGGTACCGGTATGGATAAGTGGGTGGCCACTGTTAAGCATATTCACATATAACATAGGTTTTTGAGTCATAAATGAGTAGTTGATATCATAAGAATTGTAAGATGGATAAGAAGGTAGAGAAGTGTATTAGGTCAGAGGGAATGGTAGTGTAGTGTATGGATAAGTGTGTGTTCTAGGTGTTCTAGGTGAAGGAGTATCCTTGAATTTATCACTGTCATCAAAGTCTGCCATGCCTGATTGCTACAAATGAAAACATACAAATAACCAAATTTAAACCTCATGTTAGTACAATAATAAAGTACACATATCGAAAATAGCATTCATAAAGATAATATACTCATTTATCCATGAGTACTATAATATCAATGAGTACATAAAGATAGTAGACAACATATCAACGAGTACAATGATATATAAAAAATATAACAAAATTACACCCCAATCTCGGTTCTGACTCCATCATGATATTTATTACAACAATCTTCCCACATTTCAATTGCAATTTGATTCCTCTTTGCTCTCCGTTCATTTCTTGAAATCTCTTTCCTCTCTTTATGTCATAGTTTGAGTAAAGTCAACAACACCCTCTTCACCCTCATTAGCTATTTTATCGCCATCCTCTTCAATGAAATTATCCTCATGCAACAACTCATCTCCTGAATCTTCTATGATGATATAGTTATGAAATATAGTACATGCAATAACTATATCAACTTGAGTTGGGAAAGAGTAATGTGGCTTTGCATATGGGATTTTGAAATAATTTTTTAGTACCCCAAAAGTTGATTCAATTTTTATACCTTTGAGATGAGTGTCTTAAATTGAACAACCCTTGTCTATTATTGATTGGCCTATCCTTATGCTCATTTAAATGATAACGCACTCCTCGATATGGGGAGATAAAGCTAGTCATAGTAGTGTAGCCCGCATCACATGAATAATATTTTTTTACAATTACCAAAAAGAAATTTAGTAATTTTCTTAATTTTAATTAAATAGACATACTTTATTTGATTGATTTATTACCGTCGTAAACTCTTAATTCGCGAGGTTGTGGTCTAGATAATGCGTCTTGCAAAACTCTATAATCATTTGCAGATCCCTTCCATCCAGCTAGAACATACAAAAATAACTTATTGGGAGTGCATGCAGCTAGAACATTTTGAGTTGTATCTTTACAACCTCTGAAACGTGCAACAAGTCTAACAGGAAGCATGGCGTCGATATGAGTTCCATCTATCATGGCACTGTAATCTTATATGATATATTAAAAAATTATTAACAATAGAAAGGTAAAATTAAGTGTTATATTATAAGTAGTTATATTATTGTAGTGATTACCTTGAAATAAAGATAGTATAACGGGTTGGTGACAATCTGTTGCGATAATTCATTTGGTGCTTGCTTCATGTACCGCTCCCTTAAATGACCAACAGCTTCCAAGCACTTGTTAAAGTATCTTGGAACGATTTCCTCGATCTTATAAAATGTGACCTAACAATTCTATTTTTTGTTTTATGACCTAATATATTGAGGAATATGAGCAATTGTTTTTTTACTTTAACACCTGGTGAATCTTATAGTAGGCCGGTATATCTCATTATTCTTAACAAGATTTTCAAATGCATGTGGCCTCATTCTAACATAAGCTCTAGAACTCTCATTATAGTCATTGAACACATAACTTATGTGCCTAGCTCTAGAAACTATCTTCTCTTTTTTTCCTGCCTTAAGGTGATAAGTGATTGATTTCCTTCTACTACATATCCTCACTAAACAAGCAAACACATAAATGACCACAGAGATAGTAGCATTAGAAGTCATCCTCATTAATATTTTTCATCAATATCATCCATCTACATTGTTTTAAAAAGAAATTTTTCGTAAAAATACTATGCATCAATTTTAAACAAGTGCTCAGATAGTAAATAGTAATCAACAATGTTCAAGGAGTTAAGTGAAATTAACTTTAATAAACACATAAACTAAGATTTTTATATGATTAACAATAATAAACCGAATACGCTTTGATTATTAAGAACACAGGCTTCATCCTAGATGAAGATTCATGGACCAGTTCAAACCCAGCAACCAGTCTGCAACCAAGCATCACTAAAACGAAGGTCAATACATCTCGCCTATTTGCGGGGTAAATCAAGCCAAATAACCATGATCAAAAGCAACCCAAATCATCATTTGAAACCCTAGAATACTCATAAGTTAGCTACTAAATGATGAGTGATATTAGAAACTAACAGAAGTTGATAGAACAATAACCAACTAAATAAAAAATTATGAATGCAAAGTTCTAATATGCCTATTTCAAAGAACTATAGCAACATATATATATCAACAACACATCCTCTTCAAAGAAAAGTTCTTCGAGTACAACAATTCATGGTCACTAGAATAAGGCATTATCAGTAATTCTGCCTTGTCATGTCCTCAACAAGCAGTGATAATTGTAGATAAAAAAAATCTAAAGTTTAATAGATTGAACCAATGCGGCTACCAAAAAAATAAATTCTAGTAGCATTTAATGGATACATTACTGAACCAAAGACAAATAAAAATCCATTAACTAAACCCTATAAGATTTATCAACATCATTGTGAACATCACTCAGATCAACCATGGGCTCTCAAGATTTTCTAAAAGTTACATGATTACTATGATGATCAATGAACATAAACCCTAATTACCACAAGTCACAATAGTGTTACCAAAAACCTTAGAAATTGGTATCAGATCACACAATCTAAAATAATATAGCTTTCCTACGGGGTTGGAGAGAGTCGACTAGAAACCTAGAACCACAGAATCAACAGGAACCCCCAAATCGATACCTTAAATCTCTGTTTTGACCTCTAAATCCTTTTGCAAACCAAAGTTACAGGAAAAATGGAGGAGACGGGTAAAAAAAGAGGGAGATGAAAATGGGAGAGGAAAACAATGACTCTAGGGTTGGGTCTGCGATTAGTTTTCGGGATCACGAGAAGAGTTTGATGAGGTGAACTTGTTTTGTCAGAGATCCACCCCAAATCCTCTCTCAAAAGCAGGATTTTACAAATGCCAAATTTTGAGAGTTTTTGGCACTTTAGGGATTTAATATCCCAAAATTTTATTTAAAACAAACAAATTTTATGGAATCCAAAAACTCTTAAAAAACCCACTTTTACATCCTAGAATTTGTAATCCACCCTATATCCAAAAAAATTGAAACAAACACCCCCTTTAGTGTGTGTGTGTGTGTATTATATGCATATATATAAAAGAGCAAATATTGACTCAAGCTTTACTTAAATAAATAGATACATATTTTTGAAAAGCAAGAAGTAGTCGATAGTTGATTGTTCAAGTTCTAAGATTTGATCTTCGTTCATTACTCACTTTATGTTGAAGATTATTTATCTTTGGTTCTCTTTTTGGTTTTGAGATTTTTTGTTTCTTCAACTATTCCATTGCACTGTCATAATTAAGCAGTGATTTATATCACGGCTCATCCAATATTTTATTAATGAACAAAAAGTTTTGAAGTTGAATGCTACTTTATGTTGCGCGCCTATGCGGAAGCGTGCTCGCACACCGAATGAATCTGTGATCACGGGAGAAGAAGACCAACCACACACGAGCATAATTCAATCCAAATATGAAATCAAACCAAACACAGAGATATACGTGGTTCGGCAATTTGCCTACGTCCAGGAGAAGAGGATGGGGAGATTCCACTAATCAAGGAGAGTACAAAGGGTTACAATTTCACAAAACGACTCACACAAACCCTAAACCAAATCTCTCAACTTGCTCACAAGTTCTCCCTCTCAATATGCTCAGTACAATCTAAAATCCATGTCAGAAACCCTAACTAAAAAAACGTGTTTGATTATATATCAAAACACAATCCCAAAGCGAACAGGAAACCAAAGTCTAGGCCCAGCCCAACTCACGGTCGATCGCTGAACCACGTGCGGTCGACCGCTAAACCACGTACGGTCGACCTGATCCAACGACAGAAACCAGTTTTTATTACAGGGTTTGGACGGTCGACCGGCACGACACTCGCGGTCGACCGCGAAAAGTCCAGAGACTTTTCTAGCTTGCGTGCACGTTTGCGGTCGACCGCCGCGCCACTCGAGGTCGACCGCTGGAAGTCCAAAGCTAGTTTTTGTAATTTTCCTGCATTCTCTTCAATTCTCCACCTCGGTGAAGTTTTCCCAAAACTGAGCCGACACCAAACAAAGAGCACAATTGCGTCGTCTCTCCAAAATTAGCTGTACAAATATGGTTGCCTACGTACCCCCTCTTCCAAGGGATCAAACCGCCCGTAGTTCATCCAAATGACCATCAACAGCCTAAACAATCACGAATGTATAATAAGTTTTGACAATGATCAAACTTATTGCTCAGAACCACCTTAGTGAGCATATCTGCCGGATTATCCTTCGTGTAAACCTTCACAAATTTTCACATCGCCATCTTTAAGAACATCTCGAATAAAGTGATAATGAACATCAATGTGCTTTGTCCTTGCATAAAAAACATGATTCTTTACCAAATAGATAACACTCATACTATTATAATGAATAGTGACAGACCGCTGCCATATACCAAGTTCCTCCAAAAGTCCTTGAAGCCAAATAGCCTCTTTCACAGCCTCTGTAATCGCTATATACCTTGCATCTGTCATCGACAAAGCCACCATAGACTGTAAGGTGCATCTCCAACACACCAATACATGAGTCAAAGTGAACACATACCCCGTAGTAGACCGGCGCTTATCCAAATCTCCGGCATAATCTGAATTAACATAACCAATACACAACTACCCACCTCTAGTGTCCTGCTAAAAAACAAACCAACATTGAGCGTACCTCGAATGTACCTCAAAATCCATCTCACGGTGTCCCAATGACCTACTCCTAGATCGTGCATGTATCTCAAAACTATGCCCACTATCTGTGACAAACCTGGCCTCGTACATACCATCGCGTACATCAAGCTTCCAACCGTGCTCGCATATGGAGTCTTAGACATCAACTCTTAATATTCAATTGTCTTCGGTGAAAGGTCAGCTGAAAGCTTCAAATGAGCTCCCAAAGGTACACTAACTGGCTTCGTATCCATGCTAACATGAAATCGCTGTAGAACTTTCTTCAAATAAGCCACCTGTGTCAAATAAATTATGTCCTTCACTTTATCTACCAATCTCTATCCCTAAAATATGCTTAGCCTCACCCAAATCCTTCATCTCAAACTCCTTTGAAAGTTGTACATTCAACTCATCTATACAAGACCTGAAAATAGAGGTAACCAACATGTTATCAATATAGAATAACAAATAGATGTACACACCTCCTTTCAACTTGTAAAAATACATATAAGGATTAAACTAGCTCCTAGTGTATGAATAACCAATCATAAAACCATCAAACCACCTATACCACTATCGAGGAGACTGTTTCAAACCGTATAGCGGTTTCTTCAACCTGCAAACTAGATTTTCCTTCTCTGCAGCTCAGAATCCCAATGACTGAGTCATATATATTTTTTCATCAAGATCACCATGAAGAAATATCATTTTCACATCCAACTGATCTAACTCCAATCCATACTGTGTCACAAAAGCTAGCAAAATCCGAATCGAAGAGTGCTTCACCACTGGAGAGAAAACCTCATTATAATCAATACATTCCTCTAGTGCATAGCCCTTCGCAACAAACCTAGCCTTGAATCTCATTGTAGTGCCCTTAATGCCCCCTCCTTCTTCGTATATACTCACTTAAAACCAATCACCTTCCGTCCCTTTAGAAGCTCAATAAGTTCCTACGTATCGTCCTTGTGATGAGACTCCATCTCCTCCTGCATAGCCACCTGCCACGAATCAGCCTCCGAACTCTATTAGGCCTCTCTGAATATAGTAGGTACTAACTCATCGATACTCTCCACTGGAAGTGCATATGCAACTACTGTGTCAGTATATCATGTTGGCATCCGTATGTCTCTCCTCTGTCTCCGAACCGTAATAGAATCCTGAACCTAAGCTATCGATCATTGATTCTACACAACTGTACCTGTATCCTCCTCGTTATCGTCGTACTCGCCTGGCGTCATCTCAGTCGACATTCTAATGGATGCTGTATCATCTAGATAATGTGAAGCTGCATCGATCTCCACTACCTGTGATATCTCCTCTGTTAGGTCGTTCTCCACCTGATGAGAGCTGGGAAGCTTCAAGATAAAAGCCTCATCAAATGTAACGTTCCTACTCAACACAATCTTCCTATCAACTGGATCGTATAGCTTGTATCCCTTAACACCATGTTTGAATCCTATAAATATGACCTTCCTAGCTCGAGGTTCCAACTTATCAGTCTTCATATGATAGTATGCAGGGCACCCAAATACCTTGAGCTGATCATAGTCGTGTGCTGGCTCTCCCGATCACATCTCCATAGGGGTCTTCCCCTCGATCACAGATGAATGTAGCCTGTTAATGAGGTGGCTCGTATATGAAAATGTCTCAGCCTAAAAGATCTTCTCCAAACCACTATGCGCTAATAAATATTGAATATTCTCCAACAAAGACTGATTTAACCTCTCTGTCACCCTATTCTACTGCGGTGTATGACTAACTGTGAAGTGTCTCTCTATGCCCTCGTCTCTACATAGCTACAGAAAGCGGTCTGATGTGTACTCGCCACCGTTATCGGATCATAACGTCTTGATCTTTCTTCCAGTCTGCAGTTCCAACATCTTCTTTCACTTTAAAAATATGTAGGACTTCACTCTTCTTTGCTATGGTGTACACCCAACAACATCTAGAATAGTCATCAACGAATGTGACGAACCAATATCGACCACCAAGTGATGCAGTCTTGGTGGGACCCCAAACATCTGTATGCACATAATCCAGGATGCCCCTCGTCCTATGAATAGCAGTTTCGAACTTCACCTTTATCTTCTTGCTAAGAACACAGTGCTCACAGAATTCAACCTTTCCATACTTGGCTCCCTTCAATAGCTCCTGCTTGCACAAAGCCTGTAGTGATTTCTCTCCTGTATGCCCAAACCTATAGGACCAAAGTCTGCTAATATCCACCTCTAAAATAACTGAAGCAACCTGGCCAATCTCGGTGCTCTCTTTCAGATAATATAAGTTCTAACTACGGACTCCCTTCATCACCAGCAAAGATTCCTTAGTAACATTTGCTACAACATCTTCAAAGGTCACCTTGAATCTCTTTGCCTCCAAAGCTCAAACTGAGATAAGATTCTTCTTCAACTGAGGAATAAATCTTATCTCTTTTAACTCACAGACTACTCCATCGTGCATCTGAATCCTCACGGTACCTATCCTACTAATACCATAAGATTGATTATTTCCAATGATAACAACACCCTCATTGAGTCTCTCAAATGATAAAAACTAATCTAGCCTAGGAGTCACATGATAAGTAGCGCCAGAATCAAGCATCGAATCTGATGCATCCAAGTGGTTCATCTCCGGAGTAATCAATAGAGAAAAGCTCGAATCATCAGAATCATCATCTTTCGTAATATTCACCTCATTGGCATTCAGACCCTTCTTCTTGCTATTCTCCTTCTCCTTGACCTTTGGGCAGTTTCTCTTCCAATGTCCCTGCTCTTTACAGAATGCACATTGGTTCTTTCATAGCTGGTGATGGCCTCTTGACTTTGACCTACCTCTATTGCCACCTCTCGAATATGGGTTTCTACCTCTCGTCGACAAAGCCTCTCCTAAAGTAGCGCGGGAAGTCTCATTGTCCTTCCTCCTCAAATCATAATTCGTCAAAGTATTAGTTACTTCACTATAAGTAATAGAAGATCTCCCATTCAACAAAGTAAGCACAAATGTATCATACTCATCATCCGGTAAGGAGCCCAAAAGAATAATAGCCTTGTACTCATCCGATATCTTCTCATCAACATTGGCCAAGTCCGATAATAACTTAGTGTAGTTGTTCATATGGATTGATAGTGAGGTGCCCATGGACATCTAAAACCTGAATAACCTGCGTAGCAAGTACAATCTGTTCTCAACGCTCTTCGTATGATACTTATTGTTGATAATTTCCCACATCTTCATTGCAGACGTCACCTTAATCACATCATATTTCAGCTCCTGTTCCAAATAATACTTGATCACCCCACAAGCGCTCCTATTCATCTTTTCCCATATCGCCTCTTCATATTTTGGTGGTCTCTCATGGACCATGATGGTATTTTCCAAATTCTGAGCATTGAGTGTATCCTGAACATCGCTCATCCACAAACCAAAATTAATCTTGTCGTCATACTTCACCACACTAATTTTAGTATTCTGAAAACCAACTTGAACTGTATCTGCCATCTTACTGCTTTCACTAACTTTTTCACCCATAATCACAAACTCCAAATTGCAAAGAAATGTTCAAACTTGATAGAATTTAGAATTTACCCAACTGAACCCTAGAACAGATTCCAAATAGATCTCCTAACCACACGAGGAAATCGAAATCTTCAACGACAACCCCAAACACTATCTCCACTGAAGCCTAGAACTCCAAGAACCAAGCTCCCATAATGAATCTTCCTCCACCCAATACCAAAAACCCTAGATATTAAATCTGTGTTCTGATACCAATTGTTACACACCTATGCGGAAGCGTGCTCGCACACCGAACGAATCTATGATCATGGAAGAAGAGAACCAACCACACACAAGCACAATTCAATCCAAGTATGACAAATCAAACCAAACACAGAGATATACGTGGTTCGGCAATTTGCCTACGTCCACGAGGAGAGGATGGGGAGATTCCACTAAATCAATGAGAGTACAAATGGTTACAATCTCACAAAATTACTCACACAAACCTTAAACCAAATCTCTCAACTTGCTCATAAATTCTCCCTCTTAATATGCTAGTACAATCTAGAATCTCTATTAGAAACCCTAACTAAAAAAACGTGTTTGATTATATATCAAAATACAATTCCAAAGCGAGCAGGAAACCAAAGTCCAGGCCTAGCTCGACTCGCGGGCGACCGCAGAGCCACGTGCAGTCGACCAGATCCAACGACAGAAACCGATTTTCATTACAGGGTTTGGACGGTCGACCGACGCGACACTCGCGATCGACCGCGAAAAGTCCAGAGACTTTTCTAGCTTGCGTGCACGTTTACGATCGACCGCCGTGCCACTCGAGGTCGACCGCTGGAAGTCCAAAGCCAGATTCTGTAATTTTCCTGCATTCTCTTCACTTTATACATGATGAAGTTTGTAAGGAGATGATGCCTTTTCCTCATTTTCCCTCTACTTCTCAGCTGGCCAATATATTAACGAAAGTGTTGCTATTAGGATTAATTTTCTAGACAAATTAGACCACGAATTTTTACTCCTTAGTTTGAGGAGGGTGTTAAAAGATACCATGAAATATTCTTACCTCTCAATTATCTCATTAATGATTATAGAGAATTAGAGATATATGTGAATTATAGGTGAATAATCATGTTATAGTATAAAAAGAGATGAGGCAATATGTAATTGAAGAATGTTATAGTATAGAAAGAGATGAGGCAATATGTAATTGAAGAATATTATTTCTGGGTATACAATTACCTTATTTTTGTATAGCTGACTGTCAATGGTAATGATTCCATCGTATATACATGAATACGTATCAATGCAATAGTTTTTCATGCTCACCATATCTACTTCCTTAAAACATTTTACAACTCTGCCTTTATTCAAATAAAGAGATCTGTATTTAGATAGGATTTATAAATACAACCTTGTTTTACAAACAAGTTTCCAAGAGAGGCCGTACAATTATGGAGATATGGGTGTAAATTCTAATTTGTAACCTTCCGATATTGGAAATTCCTTGACCTATTATCTCCCTCTCCCTTTGATATCTCCTCCCTCTTTGAAGCCACAAATTTTAAAGCTAGCCTACAATAATTGAAGCTTCGAACTTATTTTTTTCATTCCAAACCACGTACATCCCAATCTAAAAACTCCGCCTTCTACTCTATTTGACATTTAGGGGGCGTTTGGTTGTTTGCAACTGGAGTTGCAATGCAAGTGTCACTTGCATGTAACTGAGACGTTGCAACTCTTCTTACATGTAAGTACAGTTGCAATTGTTTGGTTTAAAATTTAAATTTTGCAACTTATAGTTGCAGCTGTTTGATTATGCTTATAACTTAACATATGCAACTTATAAAATATTTTTAAAAATAATTTCTTTTAACAAATAAATTTTTTTAAAAATAATATATTTTTAAAAAGTAATATATTTTAAAAAATAATATATTTTTTAAAATTTAATATAATATTTTTAAAAATATAATATATCATTTAAAATATATATTATTTTTAGACAATTATATTATTTTAAAAATACATTATTCAAAAAATATATTATTTTAAAAATATTTTGTTCAAAAAATATATTAGTTTAAATATATATTATTTTTAGAAAATTATATTATTTTAAATATATTATTCAAAAAATTATATTATTAAATAATATATTATTCAAAAAATATATTATTAAAAAAATATTATTTTAAAAATATATTATTTTAGAAAATTTATATTATATTAAAAAATATATTATTTTTAAAATATATATATTATTTTAAAAAATATATTAATTTAAAAAATATATTATTTTAGAAAATTATATTATTTTAAATATATATTATTAAAAAAATATATCATTCAAAAAATATATTATTTTAGAAAAATAATAGTATTCCTGGAAAATTTTATTTTTCAAAAAATATATTATTTCAGAAAAAATATATTATTCAAAAATTATATTATTTTAATATATATTATTTTAAAAAAAATATATTATTTTTAAAAATATATTATTTTAAAAATATATTATTTTAAAAAATAATATATTATTTTAAAATAATATATTACTTTGAAAACTAACATATTATTTTGAAGAAATTATTATAATAATTATTATTTTACAAGATTAATGTTGTTTTTTTAAAAACGTTTTTGAAGAAATTATTATAATAAAAAATATTTAAAAGATTATTTTAAACCTTTAATGAATTTATTTTTGAAATAATAAGTAATGATTTTGATTTTAATAAATTTAGGTCAGTTGCAACTAAGTTGCAACTATGACTTGCGGCCATTTTTGACGTAAGTCATATGTTGTAACTGAGGGTTGTTTTGCAACTGTGGTTACAGCTGCAATTGTGAGTTGCAGCAAAACAAACACATGCAACTTGTCAAATTGGACCCAGTTGCATGCAACTGGAGTTGCAACCACTCCAGTTGCAGCCTACCAAACAGCCCCTTAATCAATTTTCTAATAGCTATTTGAGACCAATCAAAAAACATAAAAGAAATCACTTCTAAAATTCCTTTCATCGAGGACTTTGTAGAAAATAAGAAAGCAAGGAGAAGGTAACAAGCTTTTCAGAACAAATTTTAAAGTCGGTAATTATATAATAAGGTTAAGGTTCTTTTATTATAATGTCATAATATTTTTAGGGTTAATTACACAAAACCTTTGAACTTTTGGGAGTTGCAGTATATAGCCCCTAAACTCTTTTATTGTGTTAAAATTCACATGAATTTTTTTTATTTAATCTCTAAAATAGCACATTCAATTATAACATCTTATGTGACAAAGTATGTACAAAACAAGATAAAAATTAATCCCTTAGTCCCTAACAAATACCCATTTTCCCTTTTTAAGAAAAGGGTAATGTTTTGGGACTATGAAGGGCTTTTTCCTCTCTTTTTTTTGGTCATGTGCCTACGAGTGACACGTTAGAATTGATGGTGCTAATATGATATTCTAATGATATATTTTTAGATAAAATTAGTAAAGTAAAATAGTTTAGGTAGTGTAGTAACTCCTAAATTCAAGGGGGTTTATTATAATAAAAAAAATTGAGGGAGGTACTCCAAAAGTTCAAGGTTTTTTTTGTAATTAACTATATTTTTAATAAGTTGATATTTTAGCTATCCATAGTATTTTAAAGTCGATAGTGAATTAATGTTAGAAAAATCTCGCTCACGTCCGTATCATTATAACTTTAGGGTGATTAAGCTAAAGATTTAAATTAAGGTTTAATTGCATTTAAGTACCCTATGATTCCCTTTACTTTTTTACTTATATGCCCATACTTGTTTTGCATAGCACTTATATATTATAAAGTTTTTTAAAATTTGCTCTTTAATACTCTTAGTTATGCAAACATGAGACCCTGAAAATTCTCATGTGACAGTCACATGCTAATTTTAGTATTTAACTTTTAAAATTTGTTAAATTTACTACTAAATCTATCAAAACTCTCTTTTAAAATAAAGTTTCTCCATGTTAAAATATAATTATAGCAGTCTTAACAGTAATAAAAATTAAACATACGTCAAATGAGAACTTTATCTTTTTTTTTTTGGGGGGGGGGGGGGGGGGGGGGTTGAGGGTGGATTTATAACGTTTTTCATAACATATAGCATTTAAACACAAATTTTTAGGAACTTTAGGATATATAAGTGTTGCAAAAGAAAAGTAAAGATAAAGATATATAAGTACAAAGTAGGAAAAACTTTAGTATATTTAATGCAATTAATCCTTTACTAATGACCTTTCTTTGGATTGAGGGACTATGAGAGCATGGAAGTTACGAGCGTATGCATTCTTGTTCTTTGTTTGGGAATTCTTTAAAAGACAGATTATTCCCCTTAATTTTCTAAATTCACTCTTAGACAATTTAAAGTTTGTTTCCCCATATTCGGTTGAAGCTTTTAAAAAAATTCCCTTACTTTCATTATCTTCTTTTTCCTATTTCCCTTTTTAATTTTTACTACCAACAAGGGAGTATTCACCATTGTTCTCCGGATGGGAATTCTTTAGAAGACAGCTTATTCCCCTTAATATTCTAAATTCACTCTCGAACAATTTTAAATTTGTTCCTCCAAATTGGATTGAAACTTCAAAAATATTTTTTTAACTTCCATTATTATTTTTCCTGTATTTCCCCTTTTAATTTTCGCTACCAACAAGGGAGTATCCACCTTTGTTCTCTTTTTGGGTTTTTTTAGAAGGCAAAGTATTTCCCCTAATTTTCGAAATTCACTCTCAAACAATTTTTAATTTGCCTCCCCTCCCCGCCCCATCTCTCCCCCCCCACCCCACAAAAAAAACTTTAAAAAAAATTCTCCTAGCTTCCATTATCTTCTTTCCCCCTATTTTTCCTTTTAATTTTAATGCCCAGGTGCATCACCAATGAAATCCAGGCACACCTAGACCAAAAAGGAGACCAGAAAAATAAAAGAGGGGAAAAAAAATCTGAGTTACCCTCCGTCCCTCCCTCACACTATGTTCCTGCCAACCGCATCCACCACTCATGTGATGAGGACTGCTTGTCCCGGTCCTCGAGATCCGAAGATAATGCCTTGCCTTGGCTCCTTTCAATCTGACGGCCAATAACAACCATTTGTTAACATCTGACCGTCTAAATCTTTGACGATTTTTCCTATGCAGTTGAAAGGCAAAAAGAGAAAGGGACTACTTTCACATTAAAAGGCGTATCATCTTTTGATTACAATTCTTACCATTCCCCTTGAAGGACCACGCTCTGGTTAGTATGATAGAAAGAAAAAAAAAACTCCATATTATGTGCTTGGTTGAGAGATTAATTTCGAATAGGACCATCTATTCCAGTCTAGTTTAAACCAGCATTAACTTATCAAAAAATACATTAATCAAATTTCATATGAAGGTCAAGTAAATTTATTTAATTTCATTATATTTTCTACCAAGTGATGGATTTAAGAGGTTAAACTAGTGTTAATTAATTGACGTGTAACAAAATATACATTTGATTCTAAAAGAAATTACTTGAGGCGTGTTTTGACGACCAAAAAGTGAATAGAAAGTCGGACTTTAAAAGAAACTATTTTCTTATTATTTTCAATTTATATTGTGCGATTGATAGAATGTAATAAGATGGGAAAAAAATAAAAAAGAATGAAAGCTTCTTTTCGTGCAGGAGATAAACTTCCCTTATTTAACTGTTGCAAAAAAAAAAAAGGAAACTGCCAATAACAAAATGAAGTAGAAGCATTATGCAAAACTTGCACAAAGAAAGTGCAATGATGAATGGGGGCAGGAGGAGACAGGACTCGGATGAGTATTGGACCATCCGTGTTAACTAAACCCGACCCGGTCCCCTGTTTAAAACCCGCCCGTTGGGACTCTCGCCTCTCTCTTCTTCTTCCTCAATCAATCTCTCTCTCTCTCTCTCTCTCTCTCTCTCTCTCTCTATAGATGCAATGATCTTCTCTCCCTTCCTCCACTAATGGAAACCCAAAAGCCCAAACTCACCCGCACACCCTCCTCCCTCCTCCGCTCACCCACCCTGCGCTCATCCACCCACAGCCTCTCCTCCCTCGACGAGCAGCACCCTCAAATCCCCGACTCTAAAAAGACCAGAAAGTACCCACACCCACTTGCTCACCCAGCCTCGACCTCATCCCCTCTCCTCCCTCTCGCCCTCTTCTCTCTCCTCTTCGCCCTCACAATCCTCACCATCTTCTTCTCCTTCGCCCCCTCCTTCACCCACCTCTTGGTCTTCACCCTCTCCCTCGCCCTCCTCTCTCTGTTCCTCAAAAAAACCCGATCTTTTCTCTTCGGTAATCGGCTCAAATCGACGCAATCCGTCCAATGGTTCATTGGGGACGACGGAGAGCGGGTTCCCCGAAATGGGTCGTGCCCAAAATCGAAAATTGTCAAGGAAGGAGTCGAGTTCTACAGCAATGGGGATTTCTATGAAGGGGAGTTTCACAAAGGGAGCTGTAATGGGAGTGGGGTTTACAACTTCTTTGCGAAGGGGAGGTATGAAGGGGATTGGGTCGATGGGAAGTATGATGGGTACGGGATCGAGAGCTGGGCTAAAGGGAGTAGATACAGGGGGCAGTATAGAAATGGATTGAGGCATGGCTTCGGGGTGTATAAGTTTTTTAATGGCGATAGCTACGCGGGTGAGTGGGTGAGTGGGCATAGCCACGGTAGGGGTGTGCAGAGCTGTGCTGATGGGAGTTGCTATGTTGGGGAGTTTAAAGGTGGGGTCAAGCATGGGCTTGGGTACTACCATTTCAGGTAAAAAATTTGATCTTGATTTGGTTTGGGTGATGTTCGAGTTGTTTATTGATTGCTTGGTTTAGGGTTTTCAAAGATCAATTCTTTACCCTGATTCTGGAATCAATTTTTGAATTTTGTGATCTCGTTTGGATTCCTTTGATACTAGTTTTGCTTATTAGTAATTGGACCTCGAAATTCTTCCTTTGATTCTTGAATTGATGCTGCCCTTTGTTTGATTGGTAGTTAAGGAATGGGTTTGGGGCCTACTGGTTAAATACTCTGGTTTTCTTTCATGCATCGTGTTATGAGCATCTTCAACGATTTATAATCTTTCTTTGTTGTTTTGTTTCAATTGTGGATGCGATTGTTGAAACTTCTGCCATCACAGATGTGTTCATTATTTCGACAAATCACCTATTTTATTCGTATAATTTGGATTTATTGGTTTTGTTCCTGTTTTTGTTCATCGTGCTATTGAAAAGTGTTATTCTATATAAGTTTAATGGTTATTTATTAATTAGCATGGGCACTAATATATGCGTATACTTAGCTTCTTAGGTTGTTATATCAACTAGTAACGAATTAATGATGAAGTAAGTTTTTATTCAATCTGACATTGGTAAATTTTATGAGTTTCCTCATAATTGATGAACTCTTCATTTAATACTTTCTTTTGTGAATTGAATTTGTCAAAACTACAGAGCTGTTTCTGCTCTTGACTGCAAAACTGGTGATTTTGTACAGAACTATTATAACTCTAGCATCGTTTATTATGATACTATTATTTGGTTTGCTTAACATTATTATATTTCTGCTTCCTTTGTTTATGTGACCAAAATGTCATCAAGTTCATGTTGAATATAAATTGAGGAAATGGTACAATTGCTTGTCTGGAGACCGGCTTCCCGATAATCTTACTTATGCTCTTTAAAATACTCATGACAACATGGTTTGTTTCAAAAGATTCTTCTGCTTGACGGACTGTTGGACTATGGTTCATTGATGCTGTGGACACAAAGAGCATTTGGATCATTTATTGTTGCTTTCTCACAATTTTTTGTTCTTTCTGTACTTTCACGATTGTTCAAAATATATTGATAAAACTTAAGATCAACTGAACAAATTACTGGACTCTTAAGACGGATTTATACTCTTCTTATTGCAAAATGACATCCATGCAAAAAGTTTAAGGGGGTGAAAGGGTGCCTGAAGAAGAGTCTCCTTTCTTAAAAAGGTTAGAGACCCAAGTCTTTTGATATTCAAGATTACATGTAATATTGGTTGAAACAATTTGTCGATTGTCAAATTTCTAGTTCCTAAAATTTGCGACTTTCTAATACAGGAATTGTGGGCTAACTGGTGCATTTGTTGTCATTTCTATCCCAGTTCCTTTCTAACGTTTTGTATTCTTTCCGGGGGTTGATTTTGATTTGCTTGAACATATTCGAACTGCAAGTTTTTTCCATACCAAAGCTTCTCAAAATTTTGCTTATTGAAACTAATTTGCATATTTTCCTCTGAACAATAATCTCCTCATCTTTATTCAAATTAAGGAAGCTTTATCCTTTCTCTTTTTCAGGAATGGAGACAGATATGCTGGAGAGTATTTTGGTGACAAAATCCATGGTTTCGGGGTCTACCACTTCGCCAATGGCCACTGCTACGAGGGCTCATGGCATGAGGGTCGAAGGCAGGGTTTTGGAACCTACACTTTCCGTAATGGAGAAATGAGGTCTGGTGAATGGGATTGTGGAGTCCTGAAAAACCCGTTATCACCATCCAACCATTCAATACAACGGTCTGTTCAGGTATCTATCTATATGCTTCATTCATACTTAAAAGTTAGGGTTGATTACATTCAGGTACCCTGAGGTGAGGTATGGTGTACTAGTGACCTTGTAGTCCGCGTATTTATACGGCTAACCTTGAGATTACACCAGGATCACCCTCTCATAGTTATAATCAGTAACTTCAAGGTTCTCTGTGCTGATATGTACATTTTAGGGTCACCCATGGAATTACAACGTTTCCTTGTTGTTCATGAATGTCATCAATCCTAGAAGTTTTCTTTAGATCTGTATCTGAGCTCTAAATTCTGTTGTCATTTCTGACTAGGCTGCAAGAAAAGCTGCAGAGAATGCTGTTCTCGCTCCACGAGTTGACGAGCAAGTAAACAGGGCAGTCTCTGCTGCTAACAGGGCAGCCACTGCTGCTCGTGTTGCTGCGATCAAAGCAGTTCAGAACAGAATGGATGGGAAATTTTGTCATACCGATGTTTGAGTTTGAAGTTTTTTTTATCTAAATTGTACATTTTTCGGTGTTTCGGGTTTTTATTTAAGTTATCGGAGGGTTTTCTGCTGATCGGATAGATAAATATCTTGTTAGTCTGAGAGTGTGAAGAGTTTTTATACACCACAGCCCTCCCATGACTGTAATTGTACATATATCGATATATTAATTCTGATATATTAATCATATATGAAGTTTCCAAGTTGCTTCAGCTCCTTTGGTCTTTCCCCTTTCTTTCTTTCTTTTTGTGTAAAAAGTGAGGTCTAGCTTCTCATTCAATGGACTTATACCCTCTATTATCACCAAGTTGATTCTGATATCCTTGAGTCATATTCATAATACTATTTTGGACAAAGGTACCGTTCAATTGAAAGCGTAAAAGATGGATGGGGGTTTATAATATCAGTAAGAATATATTTTGCTTTTGGAGTTGCTTTTATTTCCCCCTTCTTCTTTTCCCCAACCGCTCCAGTGAAATTGTGTAGATATGAAGTACTTTACTGTGTTGGGTGCTTTACCAAAGTGAAAAGGTGCTCAGGTTGACCCTGGAAATTACATGAGAACAGAAGCTTTACAGACATGCTGAACATTTATGTTTTCTTTTTCCAGCTAATGCTAGTAAACGAACCATTTGTCTTGAGCTCATCTTTTCCTTACATTTCTTCATTACAGATGGTGACAGTAAAATTAAGGTGCTTTCTGCAAAGATGCAAGATGAGGAGAGAAATGCAACTATTATTGTCAGAGTTAAAAAAATAACAATTTTATGTTTTCTGTGCGTAAGTGTAAAACGTGCACAACTGATCAAGCTTCATTTTGTCTATAATATTTATATTACATGTAAATCTTGTTACACGGTAATGTCGATTATCAGATTGCTTCTTTCCCACGTGCATTTGCTCCAAATGTTTTCTGTCCTTTCAAGTGCACAAGAGGATGCGGTACTTACGTGCTCCATATGGAGGAAGTCCATACCATACCCATGCTATAGAAGCTGTTTTTGCATTCTCCAATGCCCTAATCCTCCCTTCAATTCAATTCATCTTTCTTGTTCTTAGACGGTGACGCATGAATCTCGTACCATTAACACACGCATCACTAATGTCTATCAATATAATCAATGATGTTGCTGGTGTAATCACCTCATCTATATCGGATACTTTCTTCGATGGTATACATGTTTCTAAATGGACAGAGCGCACATGTGCTTCACCCTTTTCTAACCTGATCAAGCAGCACTTGGAAACTCCCACATGGGCAGCAGGAAACTTTATTCAAGTCACCCCCACTGTTTCTCCCTCAATCTGTTTTCAGGTCTGGACACTGGTCCCCTCTACCCTTTGAAATCCACAAAAAACTTCAAAGGCCTTAGATCTAGTTAACAATAGTTTATACGCATAACCCAATAGCTGTTCAAAGTTGCTATCAGTGTCCACCCACTCCCACCTGCATTCCCTGTTGAACAAAGTTAAATAAGTGAGCGTACATGGCATACAAACATTTTGATCCAAGTGGGCTTTTTTCGGCTTGTCTCGAGCACTGACGTGGGGATCCCAATGCAAAGTACAAGGTGATGAGTCTGACCGTGGATTATCGTGACTCGGCTTTGGTCCCTAAACTCCTTTGTCGGGTTTTAGTATTTTTGTGAAGGGCCAACATTTTGTTGATAAGATATTCATGCATCATGTTCCTCTCTATTATGTTAAAACTTCATTTTGGATGACTGAGATCTCGGATTTCTTTGCGTCGAAGTAATTACCAGTTGATCATGTCTAATAGAAGACTGAAATTTCAATGAGGAAGGGGAAGAAAAAGGAAGAAGAAAAAAAAAACACCTTAATTCTGAAGCATTATAAAAAAAGAAGAGGATTTCTAAGATTAGTATATTGTTATCAAGGTGTCTTGCATCCGTTCGTGTAGACGTAGGTTGGGTCTAGTAAAGACGTGAGATGAAATTTAGATGCATATTGATATAATAGTTGAACAAACCTGTAGCTAAATATTTTTGCGTTCACGGCTCAACTATAATTAATCCTTGTTAGTCAACAGATTAGTATCTATTCCATCTCTCTTCGTAGGTCTTTACGACCCAACATATTCGAGATTTTTCTCTTCCTTGGACCATTAACTGGATCAAGACACGTTCTGATTTAAAGTTTTTCTTCTGACTTTATATATGGAAGTGTTCTGAATGAAAGAATACACCGGTTTTAATATTGAAACCGTAAATGTTTTTTCAATGCTTCGATGCCCTAAAGTTTACACCTTTTTGAACATTAACGGCTATCAAAATTTGCATTATAGTTTAAAACGTGTAAAATATAGAGGTATCATTGTTAACAAATGTGTAAAGTTTGGAATGCTAAAGCGTCTAATAAAAACTTTGGGTTAGCAAAGTTAAAACAGATGTAAGGTTTAAGATATCACAATGCAAATAACTCACTAGCTAACAACACGTCCATCGAACACTCTTGGCAGATACCTTCGCTTAGAAACAAAACGTTCACCTCAAACTTGCCGCTAAGCTTATTGTTTATACCGTCATTGATGAATAAAAGTTTGTGAGGTCATTTTCTTCATGTCCTAAATCATCAAAGATCTGATGTTGGTGGATTGGTTAGAATATGAAGACCAGCCTGCAATTTTCCATCACCAGTGAGAGACTCTTGGGAAGAAAGCAAGCCGCTATTCTTAATGAAGACGTCGTCAAATTTGTTGTCTTCTTCTAAGCCTATCAATTTGGCTGGATGTTCCTTGGACTCGGCCTCTGATTTTATTTGTTTGGACTCTAGGCTTGCTTTTCCTAGAACAACTTCATAGTTTCAAAGATTGTAGTATGTATTTGGCAACTGCTGCAATAAATAGATTGCATCACTCCATCCTAAGTCAAAAGGCTTTTCTAAAGAAAAAGATCTAGTTTAGACTTCACAATTTTTTTTATTTAATCGTGTAGATATTGATTGTGATGGAGTAGGGATGTGCTGACCAGTTTCATTTTTCTTTTTTGATCGATCATGAATTGAGACGGTCGGGCGTTTGAAATATAGCATCAAGTCATGCAATGACCTCGACAAGTAAAATAAAATGAAAATTTAGAGAAAGTAGTATTGATATATCTGTATGTCAAAATGACTCCTATATTTAATGTTGAATTATACTAAACGCTCGTGAACTTTCAGTGTTTTGTAGTAAACCTCCGTGGACTTCCAAAATCACACTAAAACTCCCCACAACTTTTGCAGAAAACCCCATGAACTTTTAGGTAAGTTATACTAAACTACCATGAACTTTCGAAATACCTTTTTATGTTGTTTTTTGGTTCTAATTTATGGGAATTTCTACACTCAAAAGGTACATGGGGTCTTTCTGCAATTCCAAAAAGTTAGCAGAGGTTTAGTGTAAATTTTAAAGTTCATAGGATATACTGCCAACACACCGAAAGTTCACGAGGGTTTAGTGTAATTAACCCTATTCTTAACTATAAAACATAGATGATGACAAGACAAATATCTTTGATATGAAGAAGCCTAGTGGATTGCGGGCCGGTAGTTGGACAACTAAGGGTTAGATAGGACTGGAGATATGAGCGTAGGCATTACTCCTCTTTGTGGTTGTCTCATGAAATATAGAAACTACTTAATTTGCATTGTATTTTATAGTTTTATTTCTTAAATTCCATCTTAATGTCGGTCCCAAACTTTGGTAAGGTGAGTAGGTGACTTCCATCATTGGCAATTGAACCTTAAGGGCAACTTTCTTCCTGCTCCTACTAAAAGGCGAAGGAATGAAGGTACTACCATAATTAAGAAACCTATATTCAGCAAGTCTTATTTTAATTATAAAAAAAAGGAAAAAAAATGTGTACAGGCCCAAAAAACAAAAACTTCATGTGATGAGGCCCCTTATAGTTTTCCCCAAATTATCCTTATCCTCTCTCATCAATCCCTCAGACCTAGTACTCATATCCTCTCTCTCTCTCATCTCCTCTCTCTCTCTCATCTCTCTCTCTCTCCTCTCTCTAAAACTAAGCGCTTTCTCAAACTCATCACCCTGGATATTTTTTTAGTCACCAGGAAGAGACGCACAGAGCATTAATCCATTAGCTTGAAGAAGAAAAGAAAAAAAAATGTTTGACCAGCTATAAATAAATGAACGATTTAATTTTAAAAAATAGTCAAAAGTTATCCCTATTTTTTCACTTTCATGAGACATCCACGCCTTTTTGGAGGAAGCTGAATTTGTAATAAACCTAATGTGCGCAATCTTTTTGTATTTTAATTTCGAACAAATTTTTAAAATAGACCACTTTTAAAACTTAATTAGCAAAATAGGCTGAAAAAATATTTAATTACCAAAAATCATTGTACGTTGGGACGGTAGTTATAAATTGTTGTTATAAATGAGGATACAGTCATGTTTTTATAAATCGTTATTAATTATATTTGATAATAGTTATACCTAATGATATGTTATTTCTAGCTAGATGCTATCGAGTTAGTTCTAGCTGCTATAATTGTTAATTCTGGCTACTAAGTTAGTTATAACCGCTACTTGTTATTTTTATTTCTATCTTAATTCTAGTTTCTATTACCCTAGTTCTAGCTTGTATACAGCCAGTTCTAGCCCACACATTGTTAGTTCTAAACCCAGCCCGTGTTTTTTACCTTCACACTTATCAATTCATGCTTCTACGTTAGTTCTAGCTTCTTTACCCTAGTTCTAGCTTGTATACAGCCAGTTCTAACCCACACCTTGCTAGTTCTAAACTCAGCCCGTGTTTTTTACATGCACACTTGTTAATTCTAGCTTTTACATCAGTTCTAGCTTCTATTACCCTAGTTCTAGCTTGTATACAGCCAGTTC
>BQKN01001097.1:367450-386529 GCA_022839385.1 Asparagus kiusianus
AGACTAAGAGTGGGATCTCCACTCCGAGAATCGGGAAGATTCAAGTAACCTTAACTTTTATAGGATTGGTTGCTTGATCCAAAAGAGTTCTTCATTTATTGAAGTGAAATTCCGATTTCGACCCTAACTTTTATAGGTTTGGCTGAAAAAGGAAAAGATGAAAGCTTTTCGTTTATCGAAAGAGATAATTCAATCTTAGTCCTAACTATCTGCAGGTTTGACTAAGTAGAGTTGGAGACAATCCTAACTTTTATAGGTTTGATTGCTCAAATTGAAAGTGGACCTCTCGTTCATGGAAGGAATCAAGAGGAGAATTTGGCTTTGGCCCTAACTTTTATAGGTTTGACCTGAAAGCAAAGGGAGTGGAATACAAGTAGCAGTAGAAACACTGGTTTGTACTAGCCACTCAATGGAGGATTTTGATGTTAAGTGATCAGGACTTAACACGTCAAGCTTTGGAAATTGCCATGAATTGGCGGACTGAAATTTTAGTGGACCCACCGTCAGTTGATTTGATCAATGGGGGATTTTGTGAGGAGTTATTAATCTGTCAGAAATAACTCACAAGAATTAGAGGATTTGATAACAACAGAAGGAAACATCTTGACATTTGGAGCTTGAATGTGGATATCTTATTTATCACTTTTACAGTGATTGGGTTATCCCTAAGAATACCACATGTGGTGTTCTTCCGGGAACTTCCCGATACATTGGTTATCCTGAAAGTAATAAGGATAGTATTTTTTTTAGGAATTTGCCATTTATTGGCATCATAAGCCGGTCACCATCCTTGGTGACTAGGCGATATGCGCCATTCGAGTAAACTGTCTCTACTACGAATGGCCCTTCCCATTTGGGTTCGAACTTGCCCTTCTTCTTGGAGTTAAGGATCATAGGCCGTTTTTCAGTTAAGACCAAATCTCCTTCTTTAAAACTCCGTTGTCGGACCTTTTTGTCGAAAGCTCGAGAAATTCTGGCTTGGTAAAACTCAATATGCTGTTGAGCTTCTAGGCGCTTTTCATCGAGCATCTCGAGTTCTTCGAGACGTTTCTGATGTTGTTCTTCAGTCGTCATCTGGGTTGCAAGAGCGATCCAAAGAGATGGAATTTGTATTTCCAATGGGAGGACGGCTTCACACCCGTACACCAAGGAATACGGGGTTGCGCCGGTCGGTGTGCGTACCGTAGTACGATAGGCCCATAGAGCCGCGCCAAGCTTGTCATCCCAATCCCGTTTATTATTCTTCACAAGTTTTGACAAAAGCTTTATGATAGTCTTGTTGAAGGCTTCAGCCAATCCATTTGCTGTGGGATTGTAAACCGTCGATGAGACGTCCTGAATTTTAAACTTCTCACAAAACCTGACGAAGGCGTTGCTGACAAATTGAGGATCGTTGTCATGTATGATTCGTCTTGGTACACCATGCCGGTAGATAATATGGTGTTTGATGAATGCAATGACGTTGCTGGTTTTAACTTCTCTGAATGGAATGGCTTCGGCCCATTTGGAGAAATAGTCAGTAATTGCCAGGATGAATCGATCACCTTTGACCGAAGGGGGATTTATAGGACCGACGATATCCATTCCCCAAGTCTCGAACGGCCATGACGTAACCGAAGGATGCAGATGCTCCAGAGGTTGGTGCATATAATTCGCGTGTACTTGACACGCATGACACTTTCGGGCATATGCGACTGCTTCACTCATCATAAGAGGCCAAAAGTATCCCATTCTTCTTATGCGATCATAAAGCTTGGGACCGGGTTGGTGCGCACCACAAACTCCTTCGTGTGCTTCCTTAAGGACTTCTTCAGCTTCTTTTGTCGATAAGCAGCGCAACAGCAGGCCATCATACCCCCTGCGGTATAGCGTTCGATTCTCCGCATTATAGTAGAACCTTGATGCTCTTCGTCGAATCAAATCCCTTTCCTTCACGTCTTCTGGTAAAATTCCATGCAAAACGTAATCGATGATAGGGAAACGCCAATCTTGGGGTTCGAACTCGACCTGAGTTGCGTACACCTTTTGAACCTCTTCTTCTTTGTCATCTTCATCGTAGAGTGGCACTAAGAGCTGGTGGGTTCTTACCGTAACAAACTGTTCTGTTCCGGGAGGCTGTGCCAGAGATACGACTAATGCTGCTAATGCATCCGCGTAGGTGTTCTGTAATTACGGAACGTGTTCGATGAAGAATCCTTCAAATGATTCCGCTATTTCCACTGCCATCTTATGATATGGTATTAAATCCTGACTTCGGACTTCATACTCCCCTTGGACTTGCTTAACTATCAGTTGAGAATCACCGAAAGCTTCAAGATACTCAACCCCTAGCTCTTTAGCGAAATTGAGTCCTATAATCAGTGCGTTATATTCAGCTATATTATTCGAGCATGGCTCAGTTAACGAGTAGGCTCGAGGCATCACATGTTTTCCTGGGGAAACTAAAACAACTCCAACTCCGGAGGAGACCTTAGAACATCCAGGAGTACCTGTCACAATAGCTGCTCGGGAAGCACCATCGAAGTACAAACACCATACTTGTTGGTGCGAAGTTGCGTTGACTTCGTGGGTTTCATCGGGTAGGTCGTCATATATCTCGGCGGCATCCGTAGTTGGATTAGCTGCCAGGAGATCGCAGATAGCCTGTTCTTTTACTGACTTCTGTTGTTTAAAATGTAAGTCGTATTGGGACAAGAGCAAGGCCCATTTTGCTAACCGCCAATTCATGAAAGCTGGTTGTGTCATGAATACTCGGACTGGGTTAACTTTAGAGATTACATAAATAGTCTGTCCGACCAGGTAATACCGCATCTTCTGAATTGCGAACACCAGGGCGAGACATTCCCTTTCGATCATGGGATATCGGGATTCGGCACCTACCAAGGTCCGACTCAGGTAATATACTGCCTGTTCGTGACCGTTATCGTCATCTTGTGCGAGTAGTGCACTTAATGAGTGGCTCATCGCCTTGACATAAATCAAGAACGGTTTGCCCGATTTCAGTGCAACGAGTACAGGAGGTTTCAAGAGATATTCTGTAATACTCTCGAACGCCTTTTGATAAGCGTCGTCCCATATGAACGACACACCTTTCTTTGTGAGTTTGGAGAATGGTTGACATTTTCCTGAGAGGTTCGAGATGAACCGTCGGATATACGCCAACCGCCCTTGTAAACCTCTGAGTTCCTTAAGGTTTCTCGGAGGTTGCAACTCATTAATTGTCTTTACTTTATCGGGGTCGATGTGAATACCTTTAGTAGTGACGACGAATCCAAGGAATTTACCACTGGACATCCCGAGGAAAGATTTGGTAGGATTCATCTTCAATTGATGGGTCCGCATCAGATCGAACATGGTCTTTAAGTCTTTAGTATGATCATTCTTGTCACGACTTTTCACAACCAGATCATCTACGTAGCATTCGATAGTCTTTCGGAGATGCTCCTGAAAGATCTTTGACATGGCTCTCTGATATGTAGCGCCTGCATTCTTTAAGCCGAAGGGCATAACCGTATAGCAGAAAACGCCGAGGGGTGTTCTAAATGCGGTATGCTTTTCATCATCTGGATGTATCTTTATTTGGTTATAACCAGAAAAACCATCCATGAAAGACATCCTCTCGAACCCACACGTATTGTCGATGATGACATCTGTGATGGGTAGGGGGAAATCATCTTTTGGACAGGCAGCGTTGAGGTCTCTAAAGTCAATACAAACCATGATTTTCCCGTTCTTTTAAGGACCGGAACAATATTGGCAAGCCGCTCGGGATGTTGCTCTTCCCTAACGAAGCCCGAGTCAATAAGCTTTTTAACTTCTGCCTCGATTGGCTCCATCATCTGCGGACGAAACCGTCTTTGTTGTTGTTTGATAGGTTTGACATCCGGCTTAATATTAAGGCGATGCACTGCTACGTTTGGATCAAGTCCTGGCATGTCTTTATAGTTCCAAGCGAACACATCAATGTATTCCCTACTAAGAGAAATTAACTCTTATTTCTCTTCCGGCGGGAGGCTATCGCTAATGAATATTGGTTTCGGATTATCTTCGTTACCCATATTCACTTGGACCACTTGATCTTCGGTAGGAGGTTCTCTTTGTTCAAACCTATCGCCGTACTGCATGTTTAGGTGATGAACCCAAGGATCTTCCCAAGTTAGCATCTGATCGTCTTCCTCTATTGTCGCAGGATCGACCGTAGTCATGTTCGACATCAGTTTTTTGAACATTTCTCCAAGACTAGTGTCGGAATCCCAAGCTGAAGAATCAGAAGAGTACCCGTTTTTAGCTTTGTTAGCAATTTGATCAATAACTTGCCAGCAACATTCGTCATCAGATGAGGAGACATAGCCTAAGCCTCTTCTGTGACGATAATAATCGTCGGGCTTTCCTTTTGGTACATAGGCCATTCGAGGTGGAACTCGCGGACCTTGACCAAAGCAAAGGCCTTCTCCGAGTGTGAAGTCATATCCATACTTCTCCATGAGATCACGCGCTTTTGCATTATATCTGAATAGATGAGGGGCAGGTTTATCATCATCGTCTTCCTCATCCAAGAAGTGGTCTGGTGACGGAGATTCCTTTCCCTTACCATAGACGACTTCCTTTTCACTCCCTGTCTTTGCAGGAATGACAAGCGTCGTTCCGAATGGGTCCTGTACCTGTTTTTTAGTCATGCAAAATGACCGAAGTGGCATGTACAAGTCAGGGTTATCATACAGTTCTTTAGTGATATTATCGAGACACGACGAGTACTCTAAATCTTCATTTATTAATATCTCTTCGGCAAGTTGCCAGTTACAACTACTTTCCGATGATTTATCATCGTCAAGATTGATTACAATGGGTACAATGTCATTAAGTACAAAACCACCATCATAATCAAACCTAGCTTCGGTATCAGCTTCATCTCCGCTGTCCGTCCCTTGGGCCGATGGTTCAGTATCGGATTCGGCACCGTATAGAAGGGAATCGGTAAAATAGTTCTCCAATCCCTTAAACGGTTTCTTATCCGCGACCACCATCTTGACTTCATTATTAGTGTCCACATATTTGAGGCACTGATGAAGAGTTGACAGGACTATAAGATTGCCGTGGATCCAGGGTCGACCCAACAGTAAGTTATAGGATGTTTCCGCGTCAATCACGTAACAGGTAACTTCTGACTTTAAATCCCCGATCTGGCATTTGATCTGAATCTTTCCCAAGGGTCTGGACCCGCTGGTGTTGAATCCGTAAATCGTAGTGCCGGTGGAGGCTAGTTTACTAGTCGGTATTCCGAGATTATGCATCAATCGGAATGGCATGATACTAACAGCGGAACCCGGATCGACTTGGATCCGGTTGACCACGCTGGAGCCAATGTGCCCGGTGAAATACAAAGGCCGATCATGCTTTGAGTTCTTCGTTTGCATGTCTTCCTTGGTGAAGGAGATGCATGGAAAATGATGCGCCGTGACATTGCAATGTTGAACAGACAGCTCTGATTCTTCAGGAGATGGCTTGATTCGAGTCAAGAAAGCTTCTGAGTCGTTCAAGGCTTCTTGTAATGCTTTCCTTGTATCCTTTGAAAGACCCAGTAATTCGTATAGGGTTATCCTAGCCGGTATATTAGCTAACTGCGCCATGATGTCAAAATGGGGCGGAGAGCTTGTATTTTCCGGTTTATCTCTCCCAATCGGATGATTGAATCGAGACTACCTTGGGTTTTGGACCTCTTGGCATAAAGGCTCTTTCCCTTTCTCCTTTTGCTGGGCTTTCTTTGCAGCTACGGGTATTGGGGGAGTTGCGACAATTCCCATTTCTGCCAATGTCTTGGACGGAACGGTTTTGGCCACCCCCTGCTTAGCCAATTGTTCGGAAGCATCCGAATACTTGAAATGATACTCGTTCCCACTTCGGGTCACAAAAACCTCCTGTTCATCTTCGGAAAGCGGGAAGGCCGGGATTCAATCGTCATCTTCGCCTGGAATAGCAGAAACTCCAAAACAAGACTTACCTTTTCCTTTTGACCTTTTCTTGGAAGAGGTTCCGGTCCATTGTTCATCTCCAATTAGATCGGGGTGAACCCAAAGAATCTCACCGTTCGGGGCTGTGTGTAGTACAAGCCCTTTTTGGCGCTGCTTGTGAGGATCATCGTTCACAGTCTTCACTACTGCATTTACCACTGGTTCAGATTGAAACCAATCTAAGGGAACGGATCCAAAACTTATCGACACTGCATTCGTGCCCACCTTCTTCTCCTTAGGCTGCTTCATAGTGATGACCCCAACATCGATTAGAGCTTGGATTTTATCTTTAAGGGCGTAGCATGCCTTGGTAGGATGGTGCACCGCTCTGTGAAATGACAGTATTTTGGATCACTAACTCTTTTAGCATCTTCTTGATCCTGGATCGGAGGCAACTTGATCTTGTTGTTCTCGATAAGGTATTTAAAAATACCGGGAACTTCATCCTCTTTGAATGAATAGACCTTCGGAAACTTCGGTTCTGAGGCCTTTTGCTTCTGGGGCTATTGTTGCCACCTTGATTGTTGAGGCACCTTCTGTTGCTGCTGTTGCGGCTGTGCTTGCACTTCGAACATTTGGTTCGCGTCCACTACATTCGCTTGTGCCTTTCCCTTACCCTTAGGGACAAAATTTTGCTGTGGAGGATTATGTGCCGTCTGCCCTCTTTCAGCCTTCTTCCTTTTAAGGAATCGTTCGGCTCGTTCTCCTCGCACCTTTAAGTCCTTCCAGGTCTTAGGTGGTGCCATCCCCATAGCTTCGAGGATGTCCAACGAAAGATTATTGTGGCAGGTCTCAAGAATGAAGTCTTCACTGACGGGATCCCTGCAGTTCATTGCTTTATTCCGGAACCTCTTGATGAAGTCCTCAACCGTCTCACCATTCTTCTGTTTCTCGTCGAATAATGTGCCGATTGAGATTTCTGTGTCGTCGTCGAAGAAGTTTGTCAGAAACATGTCTTCCATGTCATCCCAACTGCTGATACTCCCGAGCTTGAGACGGCGATACCAGTCGAAGGCTGCTCCGCGAAGAGTGCCGACGAATGACCGCACCATAAGAGGTTCATTCCCAGAGATTATTCCCAGGTGTGACTTAAAATATATTAGGTGTTGGGTAGGTGAACCCTTTCCATCAAACGGCGTGAAATTGATCAAACTGAATTTCGCCGGATATGGAATTGATTCTCATTCCCTTGGGTACGGACATTGTATTCCGGACCTTTTCACTTCTTGAGCATTCATCAACGCATTGATTTTGCTCTCCAAGTCCTTCATTTTCTTATTTTCACTCATATCTGTCTTCGAGTGATTTCGGAGAGAAGTAACGTTATCCTCCTTCGTGTTATTATCATCCGAAGGGCCACCCCCATTATCGTTGTTGACGGGAGGGGTGTTCATGTTGGCATTATCCTCTACTTCCCGTTCATCATCACCTTGGTTAGTATTATTGCGACGACTAGACTCTCCTTGATGAGTCGCCAGTGCCGCGATTTGTTGGTCATGCATTTCTCTCATCTGCTGCATGGCCATTTTCATTTCAAATTTGAAATTTTCCTTCTGCTTAGTCAAAGCCTCTTCCAGTATCTTGGCCATCTATTCAGCATTAATCATGAGCGATTCGTAGGGTTGTCCCACACTAGATGCCGTATCATCGGATGCTATGGCTGAGCAGGCATCTGAACCAGCATCTGACACCTCGTCTTCTAAAGGAAGTCCCTTTTGCATCCTTTGGTAATTCTTCCACCTACTGGTCCCTGATTTTAATCGAGTCATGCGTTGGGACACCGTGGTAAACTGATCCGGGCTAAAGTGCCGCGTTGACTTCCCTCTCCCGGTCGTATTGACGGACACTTCTGGAAGTTCATCATCTCGGTGGACGGGCTTCCTCTTGCGGAAATGCCTTGGTTTGGTCTCGGACGCCCTGGTAGAGATTCTCTCAAACACTGAGACTCTTTTTGGGGCTTTAGAACAGCAGCATTCCGATAATACTGCTTTGATTATGTTGACACACGGACAGTGAGGATCCGTGTCTCGAACACTTCTTTTCCGGGATTTATTCGCACCCCCAGCCCTATAGCACAACTCATCAGTTTGATAACTGGAGCAACCCATAGAGTGTTGGTACGCCTTCCTAGGTATAACATCATCATCGTCAGACAGATGTGTTTTCCTCTGGGGATGCAACGCTCTATTGGCGTCCCCAAGAGTTACTCGTTCATGTTTACGCCTCTGCGAGCGCGAAAACCTAACGGGCTCTTGAACTTCAATCCGCAATCCAATGCGGTCGGTAACAGGGGATTTCCCTTTACTATCTTTCTTAGGGGGATTAGTACGACCCCCAGTCTGATTTGTTGTTTGGGGACCTTTTAACGGTCCCAATCGCTCCATGACGGGTGCTTTACCTCGATCTTCAGGTAGAGGACTAAGACGAGCCTTCAGAGGGACTCTGGATTTGGTGAGATCCGCGCTACTTCCTGACTTCATCGGAGATGTGGAGACAGGGGAAACGGGATCTGAAATTGACGAAGCTCGAACAGCAACTTCGTTCGCCTTTGCCTTAGGCGCTGGCTTTGCCTTCGGCATCCACACTTGTTTGCGCTTGGGCGGTTTCTTCACTGCTTCTTCCTTCTGCATGTCTTCTGCTTTCTGCAAAAGGAGCTTGGCGTGCGCGAGCAACGCACGGCGTTTCTTGATTCGCTCCTCGAGGGTGGAGCGGGTCCTCTTGACACGAACCCATTCGTTCGTTTCTATCTTGGAGGAGGAGTGGGTTGTTCGCCGTTGTTGTTCCCAGCGCTGTCTGGATTTTAGATCCTCATTATAGCGGATCCTATCCAAAGATTCCGAAGCCTTGGCTAATTGCCGCGCAAGGCGTTGACGCCGTCTTTGGCGTGCCCTTTTTGACAAGGTCGGGGCGCCTTCATCAGTTGTTTTCACGGCGGAGGGAAGATCTGGATCTGCAGCTTTAACCACGTTGGACGTCGTAGGGGCGTCGCGAGGAGTAAGTGCGGCAACAGCGAGGGGATCTCGGGTCTTCGAGCCGGAGGTCCCACGAGAATTCCTGGAAGAGGATGTCTTCCTGCGCCTGCTTGGAGAGGCGGATCTGGAGGAGGAGGAAGAGAGATACTCTTCAAACTTCTGTTGATCGAACTCATATTTGATTTCTTCATTCACCCGAATCTTGAAAGTCGGTTGCGTCACAACAGCCTTGGCAGCGAGGCTGTTGGCTCCCACTGTGGTCGCCAGTTTGTTTTCGGTAAAAGTTGTTTTCATTGTCGAACTCATTATAATCAGATCTGCTTACAAAGAATTCAGAATATTCAATAATAAAAGAGAAATGAAAGAAAAATTATAACTTTTCGAAAATAACACAAGATCCGTTCGTCGTCTCTTGCTTGCGTGGGTCTTTAGCCGGTGACGGGGACGTCGATATCCGTGGACTACCTGACGATCAGATCAGATGCAGAACTCCGTCGATTCGCGAAAGAATCTAGAAGCAGAAGCGCTTATCTCGGCAACAGCGAGATAATTGCTCTTCTTAGAATTACCGCAACGGGATAATCCTAAGGAACGGACGTGGGTGAATGCAGATCTGACGAATTTATCTCTCGTGTTGAAGAACTCGATCACTCTTCAGTCCGGCAGAGCTTCGCCAATTCTCTAAAATTCTAGATCTGAAAAAATGAGGCTCTAGGGGCTGTATTTATAGGCTCCAGGGGGTTACGGGCGGTTAAAACCACCTAAGGGGCGAATTCTGCGTTGGAGACACCCTTGGGTGTCTCAACCAGAGCCGAGACACCCTTGGGTGTCTCGGCCTTGGCTGAGACACCCTAGGGTGTCTCGGCCTTGGCCGAGACACCCAGGGGTGTCTCGCTCATGCCGAGACACCTCGGGTGTCCTAGTTCAGCCTGAGACACTCTATTATGCCTGTCTGATTGTTTCCACCGTAAATTCTTCGTCCGAACTCGGATTTGAGTGATTCAAAGTGCGTTGGAAAGCCGACGAGGAATTTTATAAGTTCCAATGATTAAATCGTCCGCGGAATAACCAAAACACGAAGGGTATTGCGCCTTTTGTAAACATCGCGGGGCTCCCGATCAGTCCGTATCTTCGTTATTCCGAAATTCCATTGCTTCGCGTAGTCCGTCGATTCGCTTCAACCGTTCGTCGACGTCGGTTAAACCTCTGTGACTTGGATAGTGATATTCATTATCTTTCTTTAATGCGGAGCTGTTCGTGGGGACCTATAGGCAGTTTTCGATGCCTACAATCCTGAGCTTGAGAATTGGGAACCTTTGCTTGATCAAGAAAGGAGTACAGAAGGTTGATGTCTTCTCTACTATCCGGGGTGTTACCTCTCCTGATGATGAGGTGCCACTTCCACACATTGTTGATGAAGGCACCTTGGGAGAGAACTGAGCTGGTATGAGAGAAAGCAAGATGATAGACTCTTGGGAACAGGCTCCTGAGGGTGTTAGCACCCATCCATTTATCATGCCAGAATCTACAAGAAGCACCGTCCCCAATATTCCACTAAGCCTGGCTAAGGAAAGAGTCGTGAATAGCAAAAAGGTCTTTGATCAGATTAGAGGCTGAAGCCTTAGGAGGGCTAACTAATGGGTTGGAGGAGTTAGGTGAGTATATGGACCAAATGACCTTGCTATGGAAGGAGTTGTTGACACTGATTTTCCATAATCATTTAGAGAGGAGAGCCTGATTGAAACAATTCAAATTGATGACTCCTAAACCCCCCCTCAACCTTAGGTTTACAAATGATGCCCCAGTTGATAAGACTTTTGGGTTTGGTGGTTTGAGGATAACAACCCCAAAGGAAATTTCTTCTAATTCTGTCAATGGCCTTGATGAGCCAGGATGGGAGCTTAAAAAAAGACATATAGTATAGAGGAATAGATGATAGAACAGAATTTAGAAGAGTGAGTCTACCACCTATTGACAGGGATTTGTGTTTCCACAGGGACAGCTTTTTGGAGAAGGAGTCGAGGAGAGGTTGCCACTCTCTTTTGGAGAGAGAGCCCTTTTGAGAGGGAGGCCGAGATAATAGAATGGAAGAGTACCAAGAGAACAATTAAGACTGTCAGCAAGAGAGATACCCTTATTCGGAATTCTACCAAGATAGTGAAGCTGAGTTTTGGACTGATTCATGGATAAACCAGAGATAAGACCAAAAATGTGGAGAATGGTTTTTAGAGTATGAATGTCTTTACATGATGCTCTACAAAAGATGAGGGTGTCGTCTGCAAACTGGAGGGTTCTAATATTGTTTAGTTCCCCTTTCAATTTAAGATCAGAGAGATCTCCAGAGAGAGCACTAGCTGAGATCATCTTGCTCAGAACATCTACTATCAGTAAGAATAGGAGGGGGGAGAGGGGGTCACTCTGTTTAAGGCCCCTATGACAGTGGAAGAAAGCAGTAGGTGAACCATTAACTAAGACAGCAGACTTAGCTGAGGATAGAATATTGAGGATCCAGGTGCACCATAAGTCACTGAAGCCTCTGGCTTTGAGGAGGATGAGGAGAAAATCCCAGTTAACACAATCGAAGGCTTTGAAAAAATCTACCTTAATGGCACAAAGTTCTTTTTTGCCGGAGGAACAGAAGTTAATCATCTCATGGGCAAGGAGGATGGAATCAAGGGCAGACTTGCCTTTTTGAAAGGCTGATTGGGAATTTGCGACTAGAAAAGGGATAAGGGGGCTGAGTCTATTGGATAAGATTTTGGAAAAAATCTTAACTCAGCTATTGATAAGGCTAATGGGTCTGAAATCAGCTGGGGAAATGGCCCCATCAAATTTAGGAATAAGGGTAATATAGGAGTAGTTGATGTTGTGTAGGGGGAGGGAATTGGAGTGAAGAGATTGGATGAAGGGGATGAGGTCCTTGTGGATGGCTGGCCAGAATTTTTGAAAGAAGAGGATTGGAAGACCATCAGGCCCAGGAGCCTTCTCAGGATAGAGGTCAAAGACAGCTTTTTTGATTTCTATGGCTGAGAAAGGGGAGTCTAATAGAGAGAGATCTGGGGATTAGTTAGGGAGAAGCTTGGTCCAGTTGATAGTAAGATTGGGTCTCTCATTGGCTTTGAATAAGTTAGAAAAGAAGGAAAGAAAGGCCTGTTTGATGTCAACTTCTGATGAGAGGATGGTATGATCAATCTGAAGATAGGGTATGAAATTAACTCTCCTGCGATGGGATGCCATTTTGTGGAAGAAAGAAGAATTATTATCCCCCTCTTTGAGCCACTGAATCCTAGATCTTTGTCTCCACTTGGTTTCTTCAACTAGGGCCATATTGAAGACCTGATCTCGAAGCTGGGATCTGAGAGAGAGATCGGATGGAGAGAGAGGATGGACTTCTTCAAGGCGATTGAGAGCATCTAGGGCCTCCATGACTGAAGATTTTAGAATGTGAGAAGATCTATAGGAGTCCTTTTTCCACCATTTCATTCTCTTACGGATGAGCTTAATTTTGAGAGGAAAAGAGATGGCTGGTGTAGGCATCGAAAATTGCCTATTGTTGGTTGGAAATTTTGTAACAAGAAAATAGTAAAAGAATTGTATTTAATTTTATTCCCTCTAACTGCTTAGAAAAAGAATGTTTACAACTCTCTCAACTCTCAATTACAATTTGAATTCCTGAAGACAAAAGAGAAGAGAATGAATTTGATTCTCTCCTTTGTTTAAAACTGGGTCCTTCACGGGGGCGATGAGATGCTTCTCTCGAGTGCTTGCGTCGAGTTTACTTCTCGTTGACGATCTGAACGTCTTAATCTGCTGGAACAACTGATCGGTTTGGTTGATAACTCTTGACGAGTATTGTAGCTCAGGATGAGTAACAAACTCTGGTAAAAAGAGTTATCTGAACCGAAAATGATTCGATTAATAAGCCAAGTATCTAACGTCTGGATTCCTTAATGGATGTTGATTCCCCAGACTGTATGAAGAGTTGATTCTCCAACTCTCTCTCTCTCTCAGACCCTCTCTAGAAAATCCGATCTCAAAAATGATATCTCGCCCCTTGATCTGATTATCAAAAATCTAATCCTTAACTCTGTTGAGTTTTTGGATATTTATAGGGGGATTAGGGGTGTAACTACCCCCATAATCCGCGCCTAAATGGGGGTTTAGTTACCCCATTAATCGGGTGTAACAACCCACGTAAACCACTCCCTATATCGTGGGTAGAGAACAGCTTCGAAGTTGTTACGATCACGTTTGAATGAGTCAGAACCTTGACTTGCGTTCTGGCGGTGATTGTAAAGAGATGCTGTGACGAGCTGCGTTGTGCAGCGATAGAGCTGAGTTGTGCAGCGATAGAGCTGCGTTGACAGCGATGACGAGCCAACGAGCTACGTTCGGCAGCGGTTGACAAGCTGTGTTGACAGCGATGATGAGCTGCGTTGGCAGCAATGATGAGCTGACGAGCTGCGTTCGGCAGTGGTTGACGAGCTGTGTTCAGCAGCGGTGATGAGCTGCGTTGGATAGCGATTGATGAGCTGCGTTGGGCAGCGATTGATGAGCTGCGTTGGTAGCGGTTGACAAGCTGCGTTGGGCAGCGATTGACGAGCTGCGTTCGGCAGCGGTGATGAGCTGCGTTGGGCAGCGATTGATGAGCTGCGTTGGGCAGCGATTGACGAGCTGTGTTGGCAGCGGTTGACGAGCTGCGTTCGGCAGCGTTGATGAGCTGCGTTGGGCAGCGATTGACGAGTTACAGATGTCTTCTCTGTCTTTATATATGGATGACACCAATGACCAATCAAGAAGGTCCTATTCAGGCCATTTGTGATAATTGAGGCATCCCACTAACGCTCTATTAACTGCAGGTCATAATCTTTACTAAGATGACTTGATCGTGTGCTTCTCAGCATGCTGAATATTCACTTATAGCTCTCTAGATCTTCCTGCTTTTCTAAAATCATTACACTGCTCATCAGCATCTCTAATAATTGCTAATATAGTATCAGCTACACTGTTGTCACAGCCATCAAGATCAATCATCTCGCATAAGAGGCTTGTTAGCAGCGGATGAAGCTATGTTCATGCTCACATTGGTGTGGTGTCTTGATGATGGTACGTAAAGAGGACTTCTTCGCCTTGGTTCGAAGAAGCCACTAATTTGTAGAGTGTTACAAAGATCGTCGTTTTGTAATCTTTGCCTTAGCTCTTTTGATATGTGGGAGTCGCCAGATTGTAACTTTCAGCATCAGTGTTTGATGGGGAGTCAGCTATCTTATTGTAAATTTTAGACAGCCTACACCTATATGTCTCCATGAGCAGCTCAAAGCTAAGAGGAGGTGAGGAACGTCACTATCCAAGTCACAGAAGCTTGATTGACGTCGATGAACGCTTGAAGTGAATCGACGAACTACAGAATTTCGGAATAATGAGGATACGGACTGATCGGGAGCCCTACGACGTTTACAAAAGGTGCAATGCCCCTCGTGTCTCATTTATGCTACAGATGATCCAATCATTGGAGCTTATAGAACTCCTCGTTGGATTTCCAACGCACTTTGAATCACTTAAATCCGAGTTCGAATGAAAAAGTTACGGAGGAAATGGACAAGTACGCAAAACAGACTGTTTCAGCCTAAGCTGAGACGCCCAAGGGTGTCTCCACCCGAACAAGGGTGTCTCCACCCGAACAAAGGTGTCTCCACCCGAACAAAGGTGTCTCCACCCGAACAAGGGTGTCTCCACCCGAACTTCCTGGAGCCTATAAATACAGCCCCAGGGCCTTCATTTTTCTCGATCTGGAATTTTAGAGAATTGGCGAAGCCCTGCCGAATTGAGGAGTGAAGATCCACAAGTTTCAGAGAGGAGGAGGAGAGATCGGATCGAGTTCGTCGGCATAAAGAAGAGGAACTCATCAGATCTGCATCGCCCATGTTCGTTCCTTAGGATTATCCCGTTGCGGTAATCTTAAGAAGAGTGATTATCTCGCTTCGCCGAGATAAGAGCTACGGTTTCTTGATCCCTTCACGGATAGACGAAGCTCTGCCCAATTTTTCAGCAATCAGATCTAATCGACGGTGGTCCACGGATATCAACATCCCCATCACAGGCCAAGATCCCACACAAGCAGAAGACCGATAAACGATCTCTGTGCTATTTGAAGAGAATTGTAATTTTGTATTCATTGTGTAAAAGTCTTATAAAAAGACTAATTTTTGTTTTCGTTGTAAACGTCTGAAGTTTGTAATGAATGCGGCAATGAATCAAACAATTTTCTCCGTAAACAAGCTGGCGACCACAGTGGGAGCCAACAGCTTCGCTGCCGAAGCTGTCGTGCCGCAGCCGACGATCAAGATCCCGGTGTTCAAAGAGGTCGAATACGAATTCGACCAGCAGAGATTTGAAGAGTACATCTCCTCCTCCTCCTCCAGATCTACTCCTCCTCATAAGCACAGGAAGATCTCCTCCTCCCAGAAGATCTGTCGGTCTCCAGATCTAAAGACCAAAGAAGTCGATCTCCGCGTCGTCGCTGTCGTAGTTGCACCTTGCAACGATCCGCCGGTATCCAATGAGATCAGATCTGCAGATCTGAACTCCTTCGCAATCAAGGAGTCGACTGCTGAAGGCGCACCAACTCTATCAAAGAGAGCACGTCAAAGGAAACGCCAACGCCTCGCGCGCTAATTCGCTAAGGCTTTGGATCAGGCGGATGGACTCCATTGCCAAGCAGATCAGGAGTTCAGAAAGCGCCAAGTGGCTAATCTGTCGCCACGACTAGCATCGGAATGCTCCTCTCGACCTCTAATTAACGAATGGGTTCGTGTCAAACGGACCCGCTCTACTCTCAAGGAACGAATCCAGAAGCGTCGCGCCTTGCTTGCACATGCCCGGACCCTTGTGCGAAAAGCACAGGAAATGCAAAAGGAAAAGGCAGTTAAGAGATCGCCAAGATCTAAACAAGTTTGGATACCAAAAGCTAAATCAGCGCCTAAGGTAAAAACAAACGGAACTATCATTAAGCCTTTGTCAACTTTAGATCCCGAACCCCCGATAAAACCCCACTGTAGCGTGGATTTCCCCAAGTTCAGGATTCCTCTGAAGGATCGCCTCGGTTCTCTACCCGAAGATCAAGGCAAAGCGCCTATTAAAGAACGTTGACCCCAAGCAAACATCCAGACTAGGGGTCGTACGTGACCTCCTAACAAGTTAATTTCTACAACGGTCCGCTTGGGGGTGCGTGCAGAAAACCAGGAGCCCATTAAGGTTTCACCCTCACAAAGGTGTGATTCCAAGCGTGTGACTCCTGTAGACGCCAACAAGGCGATGTTTACTCAGATGAAAACACGACAGATAGAAGAATGTGTTATACCTGAGAATTCATGTAAACAGCCGATAGGTTGCTCCGACTGCGACGTCGATGAGTTGTACTATCAGGCTAGGCGTACGAATAAATCTTGAAAGAGAAGTACCCGGGAAGCGGACTCTCACTGTCCGTGCAACAAAATTATCAGGGCAGTATTATCAGCGTGTAGCTGCCCCAAGACCGCTCCACGGAGGGTCTCAATATTCGAGAGTATCTCCGCAGAAGCATTGAAACCCAAAGCAAGGCGTTTTAGCAAGAGGTGATCAGCCAATCGAGATAACGAACTCCTAGCATTCACCATCAATATGGTCGATAAGGAGAAGTCTCCGATTGCTTCTAATCCAGATCTTTCTCCAGGAAAGAGAGTCAATTCGAGGATAACCCAACTAATGTCTCAGCTTCAATTAGAAGCCTTCGGGCCTGAACAATCCGTAGTCATCGCCAACATGACTGATAAGAGGAAATCTACCCGACCTTCTGATTCGGACCCCCTCATATCACATCGTTTAACTCGGCTACGTGCAGGGACTACTAGGCGTAGAGATTATTTAAGGATGACCAGAGGACTATCCTCAGACGATGAAGCGTCAGACGCTTGCTCGACAGTCGCTTCAGAAGCCACCGTATCCAGTCCCGGACAATCTTGTGAGGTGTTTATGATCAACACCGAGGAGGTAGCCAAAATGGTTGAGGATGCTTTAGCCAAGCAGAAAGAAGCATTCAAGATCGAAGTGGAAATGGCTATGCAGGAGATGAGACAAATGCACAACCAACAAATCCGAGCTTTGTCGAATCAGTTAGGTGAATCCAGTCATCGCAATAATGATAGCCAAGCAGTTAGCGATTCAGACGTGGATGAATACATCAATGTCGATGATCCTCTCATTGATCAGAATGCTGGGGGTGGCCCCACTAAAAACAACGATGCTGGGGGTGATCCTACCAATGATGACAACGCCGGGGGTGGCCACGTTATTTCTCTTAAGAATCGTCCAGAACCCGATACAAGCGACGATGAGAAAATAAAAGATCTCGAGAGAAAAATCAACGCTCTGATGTCTGATCGAGAGGTGAAAAGGACTGGCATTCCGTGTCCTTACTCGAGAGAGTGGGATTCGATCCCGTATCCGGCGAAGTTCAACCTGATAAACTTCACGTCGTTTAACGGGAAGGGTTCTCCCACTCAACATCTGATCTACTTCAAGTCCCACTTGGGTATGATCTCTGGCAATGAAGCCTTGATGGTTCGGTCATTCGTTGGTACCCTTCGCGGGCCTGCCTTCGATTGGTACCGCCGTCTCAAACCCGGAAGCATCACTAGCTGGGAGGACCTGGAGAGCATGTTCCTTGGTCATTTCTTCGATGATGATGCTGAAGTGTCGATCAGGACACTCTTTGATGAGAAACAGAAAGACGGAGAGTCGGTGGGTACCTTCATCAAACGCTTCCGCAATCAGGCAATGAACTGCAAGGATCCCGTCACGGAGGAATTCGTCTTGCTGACCTGTCATAACAATTTATCCATTAACATCTTGGACGTTATGGGAGTAGAGCCGCTCAATACCTGGAAGGAGTTGAAGGTGCACGGAGAGCAAGCCGAACGCTTCCTCAGAAAAAAGAAGATCGAAAGAAGCCAACAGTCAATGCTTGTGGTTGCTAGTGATAATAATCAGACGTCACAACAACAACCTCAAAAACAGCAGAGGATTCTAAATCCAAGACTCCAAAAAGAGTACTCTTTCAAGGACGAGGAAGTTCCGAATATTTTTGAGTACCTCCTGAATAACGGTGAGATTGAGCTGCCACCTATTAAAGACCAGGAGGAAGCTAAGAAAATTACGGACCCAAACTACTGTGCATACCACAGGAGAGTTCTCCATCCTACTGAGATTTGTTTCGGCTTAAAGAATAAGATTCAAACTCTAATCGACTCTGGCACCATAAAGCTAGAATAAGCCGAATGATGGTGCAACACTCCGAAGAGTATACGAGTATAAACTGCTTCTCAACACTCCGACAAGTATAAGAGTATAAACTACTTCTCAATCCTCCAACCGGTATAAGAGGTTAAATTGCTTCCTGATACTCTAATAGGTATATGAGTCTAAACTGTTTCCTAACATTGACGGGAAGTTCCTGGAGAATTTTATATGTAATATTCTTAAGGATAACCCGATCATGCAACCGAATGCAATGATAGACCCAGTTTCACGAAGAAAGTTGGGGGTGGATGATTCATGTAACGGGAAGTTCCCGGAAGAATTTTTATATGTAATTTTCTTAGGGATAACCCGATTATTACGAATAAAGTGATAAACACTAAACTTTTACTGTGATTTCCGAACACTCTTTTGATGAGACGAGATTCGATCACTTCATTGGATTAATCTTCCCTCACAAAACTCTCATTGGTGTTCGACGACTTACAGTCTTCCACTATAAAATCCCTCACTGATCAAATTTATTGACAGTGGGTCCACTAAAATTCTTTCTGGTTTAATCCATTCAAACTTCTGTTATGTTCGTGCACTCAACACTTTCATGGTTAGAGTCCGGATATAATGTTTGGAATTTTGATCTGTCCAACCTGGACGAATCGTCAAACCCTTTTGTGTTAAGTCCCAATCACTTAATACTAGGAACCCTACTTGAGTGATTTGTACGAATGAACGCTCCCATTGTGATTTGCACTCCCACTCCATCTTGGTCAAACCTTTAAACAGTTAGGACCACAACCAAAATCCC